>JAOEHY010035337.1:0-65463 GCA_025447955.1 Psilopsiagon aurifrons | reverse complement strand
GGGTGGAGGGAGTGAGCCCGCCGCTACCCTCCGCTGCGCAGCGGCTGCGGCGCCGGGCCTGCTCACTGGGGTGCCCCGCGGAGTCGGGCGTCTGCCGCCGCCGCAGGGGCTGCGTGCCGGCTGAGGAGCCTCGGGCGAGGGAGGGAGGGAGGAGCCGTTAGGACCGTTACGGCCGTTGGCCAGGGGCTCTCCGCGCCCGCGCAGGTGCGCGACTGCTCCGCCAGGGCCGGGCCTGGGCAGGGGAGGGGGCTGCTGCCGGTGCGGGCTGATCCCCGCGGGGGCTCCCGCCGCGCCGCAGGTCCGCGTGGTCGGCGTTAGCAGCGAGCTGAAATGCTCACGGCCGGGTCCTCCACGTAGGACGTGTTCGGTCCGAGCACATCTTGCTCACTCGAAGTATCTCTGCGGCTTCCATACGGGGAAGGTCTGGTTCCCCGAGTACATCCTGATGTCATCCGTAGTCAGTTCAGGACTTCACGGACATCTTTGTAGCAGATGTGACCGTTAATCTGTGCTCTCAGGTTTCCTTCCTCTCCTGGACTCTTGCTTTCAGGTGGGGAAAGAGCCCCGCACAGCTGAGAAGCCTGCTGTCTTTCTAAGGATGTACTTACGATTGTGCACAGCCGTCTGCACAGTTGGCTGCTAGCTCGCTGCGTACCACTTGCAGCTGAGCTAAGGTTGTTGGCTGGCTGTAAAAAATTAAATGTGTATTCTTACCACAAACATTGACCATAGTTGTCAAAGCCCTGGGGTTAAGAATTTTCAAAGGACATCTGGTTTTAGATCCTTTCTGGTTACAGATGTGTGTAAGCAGTGCAGCTGATTTGGTTTATGCTAGCATAGACCCTGGTCCTACAAAATATGTACGTGCTTTAGGGTCTTAGGGAATAGAGAACTGTAAAATACAGATTTTAGTCTTGCACTGAATTCCATGTGAATAGGTTCCCCCACTGCACCTGCTACTTATTATAGAACAGGGTATTAACACTGTGGTTTTATTTTGATTTGAAAATTACTCTGTGCACCCCCTGTGTCCTTTAGTCTGACCTACATAGTTGCAACAAGGTTTGTCTCTGTTTGCCTTACAGAATCTCAGGAGGGTGAGGTGGATTTTGTTTCCTCACATTAACAAAGTTGCCACCTCAATTCTGTACCAGGGTCTCTTGTCCTCTGGTTCATCATCCACTGCATTTCTTCTCAGAAGTGGGGGAAATTGATTTGTGCTATCTTACAGCAGAGACAGGCCCATTGCTGCTATATGTCGGTGTCCCATACCGTTCCACTTTGCAGTGCTGAAAGTTCCTTCCTTCCTATACAGGGTTTCCAGCTCTCTTCATGTACCAGCTGTGAGCACACTGGTTGCCCAGATGGCCAAGGCAAACAGACAACTGTTGAGCTAACACTGCAGCCTTTCCTGCAGTGGTCCCCAGCTGCCAATTTCCAATAAACACATAAACTTTGTCTTCAAAACATCTACTGTCCTCTCAAATGTATTTGAAGTTAGCCAATGCATCCAGAAGGTTACCGGAGAAAAGCGTGATTATATATACTTTGTTGTTCTCTGAGGAGCATTAATGAAATCTGGTTTCCTGAAGACTTGCTTGCCACATCTGAGCATAGTGACTCATCCTGCCCACCAGTAACTCCCATCACCCAAAGTCTCCCAGTAGCTTCTCTTTCCCCGGGACTGTACACAGGTGCTTCCTGTGGCCAGCCGGCTGCTGGTGAAGATTGAGGATATAAACCATATTGTCCTTGGCTTCTTGAAGCTTCTGTCCTCTGTCTGGCCAGTTGGCTTTGTAAAGCTCATGGAATTACTCTTCTGACAAATTCTGACAAATTTGGCAGAAATGTTGGTAATGGATTTTAAAGTTACTAAGGAATATAATGAGAATGAGGCATGGTGGACAGACAGATGGACAAAATAGATTTAATTTCTTTCAGAAGACATGTGAGAATATATTGGGCAGCTACTGATTTTTAGAGTCTCAGGCATAGATAATACAGTGGTTAAAATGCTTGCGATCTTTCATATTTATATTCTAGCTCTCAACTGGGGATGCAGTTGTGCATGTGGAAAGTTTGAGCATAGACTGTCACAAAGATTTTGCCTTAACAGGCGCCTTAGCAGAAAAAGAGACGGAGAAATAGCAGACAAGCAAATATGTGCGAAGCCTTGTGCACTGGATTACTAAACTCATAGACAAACCAGGCAGCATACAGAAAGTAGAAGTGACAGCGCGAGTCTGAAAAATCTAAGCAAAGGTCTGTGGAAGCCCACCTGTGAAAGCTGAAATAACAAGGCTGATGCAAAGAGGAAAAGCATGAGCTACTGAGGAGCTGGCCAGAGAGGGGAGGATAGGAGGAAAGATTGATCTAGTGAGACTGATCATTTCAGGTACATTTTGGGAAGAGGAAAATGTCACTACTGTATGTACTGTTTCTTCAAGGCATTTTCCAGGATTTACTGGAGAACTTTTAAAGACCCTAAAGGCACAGCATATTTAGCAAGAGAAAACATACATTTCAACAGGAATTAGAGCATACTGAACCATATTTATTTCAGATTGGCATCTGTTTGAGATTATTTTATTTGTGTACTTGTGCTGACAAACTAAGCCTTTGGTCTGCCCTCAGACCTTGTCATTTGGAGCATAACAGAATCCTTGCAAATTAAACACAAGTGTTTTTGAGATAGTAGCTTCCTAGCTGTGTGGTATAAAAAGTAAGATCATGATATGTGACATGGTATTGATCTTGTGACTCCAATAAAAATTGCTTTCTGGGGTGCGGTTCTCTGCTAACTTGATAGGCTGCTTACAGTAGCTCTTATTTGCTGTTCTTTATAACAGGCAGTTTTCATTCTGCTTTTTAACTGATGGTAAAGTGGTATGATGTTGGTATTTAATGCCAGTAGACATGCTTTAGTTCACGCATTTGTGTGCACAGTGACCCCACCATGATATTTAGAAGATGCTGCTATTTGGATATTGACTCTGTGACTTGCTGAGAATACAAACCTGGTTGTAATGAGAAGCAATATTGATCAGGAAATACCCCAAAGCGATGGTGAAAAACATTGTATTATGCAAACCTGCCAGATGACTGTGCTATTAAAAAGCTGGGATGGTTGTTTATTTCTGACTGGTTTTTTTTTCCAGGTTGATCAGGAGTGTGGTAAAATGGTAGAGGGAAGTGAGGTTTTTCTTTACTTCTGTAACATGAATGTTGAGTTTGGGTTGTAAAGCAACAAAACTCTGGATTATGTCTTCCATTTGTAATGTCTTCCATTTAGCTAGAGAATAATGCTAAGCAGAAGCTCAGGAAAAATAAAAGTTAAGAAATGGAAAAAAGGGGGGGGGAACCACAACCAAACAAAAAACCCAAATCAACACTTTCAGAATTACGTGACCTTGGTAAGAGATCAGCAGCTGCTGCCTAACTGCAGGAGGGAATGCGTGTTGTTCTGGGACTGTAGGTACAGTGGGATTGCTCTAGTCAGACACTTGACTTTGGAAAACTTCATCTTGGCTCTTCCGTCTTTAATGTTTTCTGGTTCAAAGAGCATCTACTATAATTTTGTGCATCCTGTATTCTCATGACTCTTATGTAGGAGTATGCAGCTACTCTGTTCCTCTGCCTCTTTTGTCAAGCACGAAGACCCTTGCCTTCTCCTGTCAGCAATGCCAGTTTCTAGAACTGTTTCCTTTTTGGATCTTCTTTTAAGATTATCCTTGGGCTTACTTTTGTTGTTGTCCTAGACCCTTTTCCCCTTTGTTCCAGAGTTCTGCTCGTGCTATTTGTCCTCTTTAAGATTTGGGGATTTTGTTACTATTTAATTTGTTTCTGTGGCCACCTTTCCCATCTCTCTGCTCATTCCAGGACCAGCTTCAGGCTTCCTGAGCTTTCATAATCCTCTTTTCCTATCCAGGTATTTTCTGAAGTCTTGTTCTTTTCTTCAAATTGCTTTTTTCCAAAACTCTTTACAGTTTTCTTACACTACCTCAACACTGTCACTCTTGCCATCTTGAATTTAAAGCAATAAAGCCTAAGCTCTTGCTCTCTGGGGTAAACTTCTTCATGAAGGGATTAATTTGTATTGTCTTGTACAGCAGTGAGTGTAGTGTCAGCACCTACGGAATAATATGCAGGCTTTGCAGGTAGCCTCTGAAATTGATTGCATAGCAATCTCAGGGGTGTTTTATTGTTTGTTGGAGGAAAGCAGCTGATGACTCATTTTGTCAGATGTCAGTAAAAAGTCAGAGCCAACTCACCAGCAAATATTTAAATATTTTTTTCCTGTGATTTTATCTACAACATTGGAGTATTTCAGCCACCATTAGTTTCAAAGCTGTCACAAATGATAAGCTAAGTAAATGGCCTTTAATTTAAGTGGTGACTGTAGTTATATTCTCCTGCCCACCCTCCAAGAAGAATACCCCTAGAGAAACTTAACATTCCTGAAAATAAGTCTAGGGAAGTGAGTGCCCAGCTTGAGCTCCGAAGCATTTCTGTCCTGTGCTTCAGCTGGCCAATGCTGGGCTGTGAGGCTTTCTTAATATATATGTGCATGTGTATACGTATCTCATAATGAGGAGTAACTGTTCTGAAATGATCTGTGTTCTCTGTTCTTATCAACTGTAATGGATTTTAAAAATGAATGAAAGCAGATCCAGATAATGGCAATGTTCAAAATGATTTAGAATTACAAGTTTTAAAGAGATGAAATTATGTTATAATGAGAGGGTGTAATTACAGCCTGATCTCTTTTGCTTGCTTTTTTAAATTTAAGAGTAGTAGTAGTGTACTATAGGGCTCTCCTTCTGGGTGTGTCTGTGCTCCCAAGAGCATGGGCTTTCAGGTCAAGCGCATTTTCCTTATCTGTGCTTTTCCATCTCATCCTTGTAGTGTATGGGATGCAGATTGATGTGCTGTTTGAGGTATACAGGCTGAACTGAGATGAGCGAAACAGAGAAGAACAATAATAAGTTTTGATTTCCATATAAACATGTGTTTTGTTATCTTTCATTATTAGCACAAGCACGTATTTTCCAATAGATTAAAATCAGTATTACACAGTTAACAGGGGATTACAGTACTAGTTTGAAGCATCCCTGAAACTTGGTAGCTTTCTTTTGCTCTACACTCTACCCTTCATGAGGTTTTTATGTTGCTGCAAGTGGTTTCTCTTAATATTAAGCCACTTGTTCACAATTCAGTTTTGACTCATTTTCATTGGGAAATTTTCACGTTGTTTTCTGCTTTAGTGGACAGGTTTTACAGGAAGTATTAAGAGGCAAAATAAGTAACTTGGGAAAGGCCAAACTGAATGGAGCGGTCACCTGGGGCCGGGCAGTGATGGCAGAAAAATTTTGTGTGGTAAAGTGAGATAAAAGCCATGCTTCTGCATTGTCAGAACATGTCACCTCTAAGTTGAGTGATGCTCGGCTTGGTTGCTGTGCTGAAAAGACTGATTTTGAAAACAGGAAGATCTGACTGTTTGTTAACCAGATTTCCTTGTCCCTTTTGGTGGGGCTCGTTGTGACTGTTTCTAAGTGGTTCAGCCGCTTATTCTTTGTCTGGCTGGCCTGGGACATAGTTTTGCCTGCATGTATTAATGCTGCTGGCAGGAGAGACACTTGTTCTTGGCCTCTTGGTGTACCCTCCTCAGATGCTTGTGAAACTATGTTGGAAACCAGATTTGAGAGAAGGAAGGCTGAAGACAGAAATTAATAATTAAAAATGTTTGAGCTTCAACACTGATCAGGTCTTTCATGGGATTCATTGCATGAAGGTGGGAAGTACATGGAGGGCAGGGTCATTCTTTGAATGACAGTGCTCTATAGATAGCTAGGCTTTGTAAACACTTGGTGGGTCATCATCCGCTAGGAGAGGTTCTGTGCTGCCCTCCCTTGTCTCTGATTTGCACCATTAGCAGTGTTTTGTAGTCAGATGATGACTCTGTCACTCTGCATGGGCTCAAAAACTAAGAATGGGTCATTCACACACAACCCAAAGAAGGTGATTGATGTTTAGGTGGGTTGGCAACCTGGATCATGAACTACCTTCCAGATGGGTTGTTTGAATGCTAGCGCTGTCGCACAGGAGGGTGGGAGAGCCACCTAGCTGGAAGGTAGGGTGGGTCTGCTGTAGACCTAAGGTAACTTTACTTAAGGTGCTGCAGAGACATTTGTGGTCTTGCACTTGCTTTTATACTTGAACTTTTACACTGTGCTAAAACTGATTCTTCACTCTGGACTTGCTCATAGGATGTGCATTACTGTTACCTGCTGTGTGCCACAACCTTAATCTTCAGTGGATATGTACCTCAACAGTATGCTCAGGCCCCTCAACTGTTGTACCCCTGTGACCTCTGCAAGCAGCACTTGGTGTTCACACAGACACTGAAGATGGCTGTGACCTGTGTTTGGCTGGCCACTCATAGCCTGGTGTCCTTTGGTTGCTGCTGGTAAATTAACTTAGCCTGTGCAGCTTGTTTTTCCAGTGACATGATTAATAATGACTGGTTTATATGCTCATTACTAAATCGCATGAGAAGGGTTTTCTATATTAGTCCTGCCACAGCTCAGGGTGCCATTTATGGGTTTCATTGTTAGCGTAGCTTGTGCAAAGAGAAATCTCCAGTGCCTCTGAGTGTTCCTCAGGGATGTGCTTTAGTATCTGTTTCCATTTGGGTTTTGACTACATCCAGCTAATATTATGAAGATAATTTCTGTCCTCATAATTGAAACAAAATTGATTGTGTGTTATATGGTCCTTAGCATGGTAACACTGTACTGGCCAAGGCCAAAAGGTAATTTATAGTGGCAGCAAATGAAAGGCAGTAAACAAATTTAGTCTATTCTGTCCTTATGTCTTGTACCTTTAGGAAACAAGACTGTGCATCTGTTCTCACTGGTTGTCAGATGTCAGAAAATCTACCTGGGAGCTTTCTCTTGAGGGACAAATCTTTGGGAGGCGGCAGGTCGTGGAACTCGTCACAGGTCTCTTCCTAATGGAAAAGTGTTTCTGTAACAATTCTCTGCAAAAGTCTTGCCCACGGTATTTGCAGCTGTTATGAGTTCAGCTGTGTAGATATGCTGTAAGGCAATTTCTCCCTTTGTGCAGGTTGCTGAAAACTACAGGACAGCAAACCCCATCTGTTTTAACAGAAATGTTTGGGCTTTAGAATACAAACATACATAAATGTGGAATTATGTTCCGAGCACAAACTTGATTTTGAGTTTTCTGGGATCTGCAGTAATACAGTTCTGTTATTTTGTGGGTTTTGTTTATTTTTAGGGGTACCAGAAGATGCTTCAGTGGTGATGCCTCTTTCACAATGGAAGTTATGAATGAAATTCATTAACTAACATCCCTTCCTCACCCTGATCTCCAATAGACTTCCTGTAACACTTGGAAGAAAGGGTCAGGGGAGAAGGGTTGAAGGTCACCATGAAGCTAAAGCAGCGAGTTGTGCTGCTGGCCATCCTCCTTGTCATCTTCATTTTCACAAAAGTTTTCCTCATTGACAACTTGGACACCTCAGCTGCCAACCGGGAAGACCAGCGCGCCTTTCACCGTATGATGGCAAGCCTCCATGTAGAACTGGACCCCCGACTTGACCATACGTTGCAGTCCCCTTGGGAGATTGCAGCCCAGTGGGTGGTGCCCCGGGAGGTGTATCCCGAAGAGACACCTGAGCTTGGGGCTGTTATGCATGCCA
The DNA here is from genome assembly GCA_025447955.1 of Psilopsiagon aurifrons. Lineage (NCBI taxonomy): Eukaryota > Metazoa > Chordata > Aves > Psittaciformes > Psittacidae > Psilopsiagon > Psilopsiagon aurifrons. Next base: position 57,740 of record JAOEHY010035337.1, on the reverse strand, counting down.
TGACAACCAAGAAAATAATAAAAGCTGATGTGGGATACAAAGGGACCCAACTGAAAGCTTTGCTAATACTTGAAGGAGGACAGAAGGTTGTCTTCAAACCCAAGAGGTAAATATTTCCTTCAGTTAATAACTGATTTATGTGTATATTTTATCTCCATGATACTGCATCAATGTTTGAGTTACAAACTTACATGTAAATGGAAAGGCTGTCCTGTTGTTTGTGAGAGAGATGGTGTAGAGCCTTGCTGGTGCTCTAGTAATATTAGGTTGCTGTGCCAGCTGTCTCTCAGGCTGTATAGCTTTGATGCTCGAAACAGCCTGTCTTTGGGTTAAAAGAGTAATCCCTGTCTTCAGTCCTGGGGCAATGTTGGTTAAACCTGATGTTTCTAAGCAGTATCTTTCTGATTCTGGAAGCAAAGGTTCTGGCAGTGTGGAGACAAGTCTTGCCAATTTTTTCTGCATAGGGGTCATGTCAAACTACCATAAGAGAATGCAGTTCAAGAACAGGGAAGGACTGAAAGTTGACCCTGGTCCTAAAAGTAGATCTGTGTGTCTGGTGTAGCTGCATGATGACTGTAAAAATGGCATGGTAGGTCAGAGTGAGAGCTCCTGAATTTCCTGTCTGCTGATAGTGAAGTCTGGAGGTGCAATGTAAGAATGGCTGGGTAGCGATACTTCCTTGGTATAGCCTCTGTTTACATTGATCTGCAGGGAAATTTGGCATGATTGAACATTTATAAAGAGTCTTGTGCACATCTGTCAGGCTTTTTGAATTGTTTGCCTTCGTCAAAAAGGAGAAGAAAATGATGTGAAAAAGGCAGGTGCATTTTACGGGATTGCACTGCAAATGTAAAGCGTTGTCATCATGGAATGAGTACATTTCCCTCCAAAGCATGTTGGGTTGAGCAAGCACCCAACATGAAAGTTTTTCTTTCATGTTAATAAATAAATAGAGAATGGGAAAAAAAAATCTGCCTTCCACTTCTTGAATTCACAGTCCTGTTGGTCAACTACTGGTCTGGCTGGAGCTTCACTGTGGGCCTAGGCAGCACTTAAACAGTGTGAACCTTTTACTCAGAAGTCTTGGTGGTATGACAGGCAGCTCAATCCAGTAAATGCAGTAACAGGACATGGCATTTCTATAGTGCTTTCTGTATAAGTGAGTGCTGTAAAGCATTTCACCGGGCATTATATTCTTATAATGGAATGTCTGTGCAGGCAAGCTCGGTGGCTGTGTTCCGTCAAGGACACATGCAGCTGGGAATGTTTATAGGAGCACTAGACAGTTTATAGGAGTACTAGGTAGTATGGCCCTAACCATACTGGTAGACCCATGTTCTGTTCATGACTGCTGAATAGCTAGGTTTGTAGGTAGAATCTTGTCCTGTCGTTGCAAGATAGTCTATTTAACTAGCCTTTGACCTGTAAGGTATGTCAAAGTTAGTACTAAAAACCATTTTGAGAAAACTTACTGGTTGTGGAAGAATGAATTCTCTTGTTACCTTTGCTCTAGAAAGGACTAGATGCCTACTATGCATGGAACGAGAATTTGGTTGTGTTTTACCAATAACTTTTAGCTCCACAGCTTTCAAAATGTGACCACGTTTTCAAAAGCCAGCTGTAAGTACATACAAAAGACTGGACTTTGACATGACCTTAGACATGTTCTAAGGGTTAGCTGTCTCATTTCAAAATTACTTGAAATCCAGACGAAGTTACTAATGATTTAATAGTTTTTACCATCACATGTGAAATAATATGCTTGTTTGGTGTAAGTCCCAGTTTGGCAGGATTCAGTCAGATCTTCCTCCCAAAAATCTCCATACCATCCTGTGCTGGTTAATTCTCTTTTGAGCTGCCTTGCAGAGAAGGTAAAGCATTTGCTCAAACTGATGAAATAGAGTGTTGTCTTGCCTCAGGTATTCTCTGGGAAGGGTTAAAACATCACTGTGGCTTCCCTTACGCTTGCTGCTACTGTTGGAACCTCAGGTCTGTTGGAAATAATCCAGTTTACACAATTTGATATGTTAATGGAAGTGAGAAAATAAGTAATCTAATTTGGGCTTACTTTATTTGAAAATGTATTGAATTTCACCCATTTGTGTGGTATTGATCGTGGTATTTTAGGCTCACCTGGAAGCATGCTTCTTAAGCAGTATCTAGACCTGACTCATGTGATGAATCTTGGAATTTGTGTTTTTCTTGACAATTTAGATAACATTTATTAATGAAGAAAAAAAAGGGGGAGGGGGAGGAAGGGAGGGAAGCCCACCACTTCATCCAGATAATACTGTTGTTGTTATAATGAGTGTCTAATTTCTGTTTCTTGCTGCTCGTTATGTCTTTTCTCCACCAGAGAAGAGGGTCTTTTTAATATCCAGTATTGTTCTCAGGTTCATGCTTGCTGATCTTCTAGCTATTGAAGACTGCATTTGACATTCTTCCACAGTATCATATTGCATTTTTATATTAATCTGCAATCCATTCTAATCCCAAATCATATGTGGAATTGATGCTTTCCGGTATAAGTAGTTCCCTTTTCTGTGGCTGGGTCTGTGCTTACTTCTTAGATGTTACTTGGCATATGATTGAATTAAAACCCATTCTTTTGAATGGGCACTGCTTCCTAAGCTTTTGAGACCACTGTACTTTACTGACCTTTCCCCCTTATTTACTACTTCAACAGTCTGTATGCTATTTAATCTCATTAATATTTTTCCGTCACCCATTTGAAATCAGTTTGAAAGCAACTCAGAGTCTGTTTAAAGTAGCACTGTCTTGTTACTCTGAACATCAAAATTGATGAAAATCCTGCATGAATCACTTTGACTTATTTCAATTACAGATATGCCAGGGATTATGTAGTGGAAGGAGAGCCATATGCTGGCTATGACAGACACAATGCAGAAGTGGCAGCCTTTCACTTGGACAGGTATGTAATTATTGGATTACCTGGTTTTATGGTCTTTGGTAAATGCTTTGTCAGTTGGGGGAAGAGGGGTTTCTTAGAGAATACAGCTCAGGTGTGAGCTGCTTCTAACCTGTCAGTATGCCACAATGAAGGCAAAAATAAAAATTCATTTCAAACATCTCTGCAAGATTTCAAAGTTCAAATTTTTCACAAAATCTTAGAAAGGAGAATGAGCACTAAAACCACTGATACATAATATTATATGGAAGAAAGAGCTTAGCCAAATCCTGCGGAGGAGTCTGAAATACTGAATGAATGTGCTAAGTTAACATCCAGTACACTAAGAAGTTAAGTCTGATATCTAGGCTAACAATTTAGTCTAGACTAAATATGAGTCAGTGCATTCTAGAGGAAAACCAGCTATTCATATATGGTATTCAGGGCTGCCCAGATGGCTTTGTGGACCTGAGCTAGGAAGAATCATAGAATAGTTAGGGTTGGAAAGGACCTTAAGATCATTTAGTTCCAACTCCCCTGCTATGGGCAGGGACATCTCACACTAAACCACATTACCCAAGGCTGTCCAGCCTGGCCTTGAACACCACCAAGGCTGGAGCATTCACAACTTCCCTGGGCAACCCATTCCAGTGCCTCACCACCCTTACAGTAAAGAATTTCTTCCTTACATCCAATCTAAACTTCCCCTGTTTAAGTATGAACCCGTTACTCCTTGTCCTATTACTACAGTCCCTAATGAAGAGTCCATCTCCAGCATCCCTATAGCCCCCCTTCAGATACTGGAAGGCTGCTATGAGGTGTCCATGCAGCCTTCTCTTCTCCAGGCTGAACAGCCTCAACTTTCTCATCCTATCTTCATACGGGAGATGCTTCAGTCCCCTGATCATCCTTGTGGCCCTCCTCTGGACTTGTTCCAACAGTTCCATGTCCTTTTTATGTTGAGCACACCAGAACTGCACACAGTGCTCCAAGTGAGGTCTCTCAAGATGTGCAATGCAAGAAGAAAAACAGTTACAGGATGCACAAAGAGTGGGACAGAAAATACCAAACACTGGATATCAGTAGTTACGATATACTGTTAGAGGTGCAGTTTTACCTAGAATATATGAGCACAGTCTTCGTCTTCTCATTATAAGAGGACTGTGTTGGCACTTGGGAGAGGATTTAATTATCTTCACACATGTGAGAAATTCTTAGGTGAAGGGACTCAAAATCCTGGGATAAAAAGAATAAGGAGGGACAAATATAATGAAAAATAGAATGGTTGCACTTAAACTGAAATTTCTTAGTTCATAAATTAGAGACCTATGACTGACTGAATTCATAGGTGGTAAAAGGTAAGTTTGTTAGTGCTTATTCATCTGTGGAACTTATTCCATAGACAATGGAAATCAGCAACTCTAAGAAGGTTTGGTGATAGCTAGCTGTGTAATACCCATTGCTGCTTTTGCAATCTTGAGGTGGTGGGCCAAAATAAGGATATTTCAGGACCAAGAAGAGATGATGTGGTCGGATGTGTGTTGTTCATTTGTGCTTTCAAGAACTGTACAGAATTTAGTTTCCCTGCAAAAGCAGTGATGCAACATTGTAAAGCAATAATTCAAAGCCTCTTTCCAATATCCAGACCCCTCTTTCTTCACTCTTTCTCTCTGTTTATTTGGTTGTGGTTTTGTGCTTGTTCCTCTGGCCTTTCTCCTCTCTCTGGATGTGCACCTCTTATGTTCTTAAAAAATACCTAGCAGAAGCTACCTGGCCACGTAACTTTAGTCCATACCTTAGTTTTTCATGGTGACAGTTACACTGTGTCAAGAAGGATCTGAATCATATTGCTTGTTTACCCTTAATGAGGAGGCTGTATTACCCCAGGTAGTAGCCTTTCAGCTGTGGCCATGAAAAACAGGGACAGGTTTTCCAGATTTAAGCTCTGTGTTTATTTATTTGGAACACTTGCATTTGCTTAAGCTGTATGTTACTCTCTGTATTGGCTATAAATTCTGTCTTTATGCATACATGATTTGTTCAGGCAGACATTTTGTGTTTCTCTTTCTTAGAGGTATTTTATACCTATAGAAGGGGATTTATTCATTGAATATCTAAACCCAGAAATACTGTGCAGCTGTTAGAGTGACTCTCCCAGTATCTCTGTGGCATGTAGATTGTCGCTTTTTTGAGAAGAGACAGCCCATGTCAGTCTCTTTTTCTGAACAGCAAAGACTACCAGAGACGTTATCTGACATTGTACTGATGCTTGTACTCTTGCTTTAAGCACTTTTAAAATTCCATTACAAATCCCCAAGTCATTTGCAGTCACAGAGCAAAGGCCATGGCAGACATGGGAGTGGAACCTGGATCTTGTGATCGAGGCTTTCTGATTATTCTTACCACCACCTTTTTTTTCCCAGGCACTTCTCAGGCATTGAGTTTTGTTCTACCATTCTCTCTTCCCTTCTTCCTCTTATTCCAAACAAAATAACTCCTTGATTGTTTACTTTCAAGTATAATTGAATTGGGCTTAAACATAACATTTTAATACAGAGTAATTCCCACAATTTATAAATGATTTTTCCAGGTGGCCTAAAGGCCATATGGTTACTGCTTTAGCCTGTACACAAGACAGATGATGGATATTTCTGGTATGAGGTCTGACTTCTGAGAGTTGGAGCATGGCACATCCTGTGTAGCTCTGCTGCAAATGTTTTAATAAAGGAGTGTCACTGATGGCTTGTAAAGTGAGTTAAACATCCAGGCACTTAAGAAAAATGAGTTTCCTTACTTTGTCTTGAAGAAGAGGTTGCTGCAGGGCTCCAACTTTTTTCTTTGTTCTCAGTTATCTCAATTTTCGGACGATGGCACAGAGGCTGTGGTTTTGTTTTTATTTAGGACTGCTGCCTATGTTGCAAATTCTCATGTCACGTTTTTTCATCCCAAATCAGAATTCTGGGTTTCCGACGAGCTCCACTGGTGGTTGGCAGGTTTGTGAATTTACGTACAGAGATCAAACCAGTAGCCACCGAGCAGCTTCTGGGTACCTTCATGACTGTGGGTAAGTGGTTTCCATGAAATGTGCAAGGCAATAAAAAACCCCAACGTGTTTAATGGGGAAAGTGAGCCATGGGAATCTGACACAGTTGTAGAACAGTTAACTGTGATACAGAAAGCTGGTAAGTCTCTCTCTCTGCCAAGAGAGATCATAACGCTTGTATAACACCATTTGACGGGGAGGAGGACTTGATTTTCTCCAAGTGTCTTTTCCTCTGTAACTTTTCTGTGTTCCCTCATGCTGCTGTTACAGATGTGATTTAAGTAAGAATTTTCTCTCTGCTGTCAGGGGTGGTTAGAAAAGTTTGTGATTGGATCTGGAAAGAAGAAAAATGAATTGTATTGAATGCAAGCACAGTGGTGATTTGGGATAATTTATAGAGCTGATGTGCTGGTTGGTATTAGATGTTGTTTGTGCTACATCAGAGTGTGCTGAGCATTCATAACTAAATGTGTCCGAACTTCTGTATGTTGTTTACAGTAATAATGCTGTGAAGGGCACTTAATGGGATTTATTAATGTGAATTCCTACCAGGTGGTCATTAAGCACCAAGAAATTACTTAGGCTGCAGTCTTAACTCCTTCAGGCTTTCATAAAATATCCAATTATTACTGTCTTTGGCTTTTTTTCTAATAAGGAGACTCTAGAGATGCTTGTTCATTAGAGCTGGTAAATATGTGTGCCTGTGTATATTTCTATTATGAGCACTATTAGCAGTCTCACCTACTGTTTGCCTAACACTTTCAGTTATAAGATGTAACTTTCAGATGAGAATAGGTCTGCCTTGCCTTGCATTCACATTGAGTGTCTGCCTCAGGCAGACTACTTATTCTGATTTCAGCCAAGATAACTAAGCAGTTTCATAACAGAAATGCTGACTTGAAAAGTAGGTTGCAGAAATTTTCATTGCTTTTTCTCAGATTCCTTGGTAGCGCCTGCTCTGCAGAGCATGAACCAAAGAAATGGGTGGGTCTGGGGAGAAGGTTGGTCTCTTGTCAATCTAAATTTGACCAAGTTTCTGAGGTTTTGAAGAAAAGATAATTCATGTGTACCCAGTGCAGGTTTGCTAGAGTTGCAACTAGAATCTTTAAGAATTCTGTCTCTTGCTAGACCTGCTGCAGGCCATGGATAGGAAGAGAGACTTGCAGGACTTTCCGTACAAATGAAAGACCTGATCTGCTGCAAGCTCTGTGCTGTTAGTGATCACCTCTCTGATGTCCTTAGGTTGTCTGACTGGGGTAGTGGGAGCACAAGAGCTGGGTCTGGATGGAGAACTGCAAAGGAGTGCTGGCTGGCCAAGGGATGTGTAAGGATGTGATGTGTAAGGATGAAAAGTGAAAAAAACATCTTTCAGGGTTTGGGGGGGATATTGAGTCTAAAACCAAAGGAAGAAAGGATGGGGAATAGGTGAAATCATAAGGAAGTGAGACATAGATGAAGAATGTTTTGGAAGGACATCTGTGAGTATGAAGCAAAGGAAGGGTGAAGGGTGAAATAGAAAAGATTAAGTTAATAATATTAATCTAGTCTACACAGATTTCTTTCCACTACCGGCAGCATAGGCCATAACAAATTAAAGAGTGCAAGGTTTCATTCTGCCCATCCTTGTCCGAAGACTGTCATGAAACTGTGACAGAACTGCATTCCTGTAAGAATGACAGCTTGCTTGTGTTTCCCCATCCAAGTCAGCTCAAGTAACTGAGGTGTGTACCAGGTCTTAGGGCTGTAAATCCATTCAAGCTCTGCATAGTGTTCTTTCACTTCCTTCTTTTTGGCCAACTTTTTCAAAAAAGTGAGAAATCTGACACATGAAGTGTGAAATTTAAAAAAACCCAAGTGCTAAGGTTGCAAAGTCAAGGTTCTGAGGATTAGGGGGGGATCACAAAAACTTGTTTATAGTACAGTGTTGTCCTAACTGTGAGTGTGACAGAAACATTAGGAAATAGTTACTCTCTCCTTTGAATATTACTCTTTAATGTTGCTTTGAATGAGTAGACAACTGTTTAGTTTGCTTCTCCCTCTCTGAGGTAGGAAACATGAGGCCAAGTGCATTGAAATCCTATTGCAGGGAAGGCTCTACTGCAACAATATGCACCTGAATTTCAGTTGGCATCCTTTCGATTAAGCTCTGCTCTTTTAATGTCTCTTTTTTTGTTTGTTTGCTTAAGGTAATAACACTTGCTTCTACGGGAAGTGCTACTATTGTCGGGAAACAGAACCAGCTTGTGCAGATGGGGACATCATGGAGGGGTCAGTGACCCTGTGGCTTCCAGATGTCTGGCCTCTTCAGAAACATCGGCACCCATGGGGTAGGACTTACCGTGAAGGCAAACTTGCCAGGTACGAGAACGTGAAAGGGTTATTCTTTATGCATGATAATTTGCACTGGAACTACCCATGCAATACAGTGGCTAATTAAGGAGCAAGTGTTCTCAAAACCTAGAGTTTTGCGGACAGCTTTCTTGATAAGACAGAGAAGTCTAGAAGTCTAGGAGGGGATTTAAATTAAACTGAGCAAGAAAGAAATCTTAATTGTTTTCCATGATACTAAGAGCCATCCTTTTCCTATTTCTTTACTGGAACAGAACTCCACTATGCAGTCATCCCAAGCTCTGAAATTCCTGACTCTGGGCAAACCAAGACTCCTCTTTTGCCACTAGACCTTTCTTTGACACTGTGCCTCTTTGTGGCCCATTAAAATATGGTAGCATTTGGCTGGTTTCTGCCAGACCTGATTTCATAGTCCTTGTAGTTTGTTTTAAGAGTTGTGGAGCTAGTTTAGCTAAAGCAGGTAGGCAACAGAAAGTTGTTTGCTTTAAAAACTTTGGTGTGTTTGGTGACTGTACTCAGCATTTAAAGAAATGCTGTTAGAGAACGGCAAGCATGGGCTCTCGCAATTTTGTACAATAGATGTAATCTGTCTGAGTAGTTGTGTTGGAGATGTTTTTTCCATGACCAGAGCAAATGGTTTTGAACTTTGTAAGTTTTTCCAAGTCCTTGACAAGACGCAAGAAAGAGATTTTTAGTCCTTGATGTAAACTACCCATTGATTTCCAATTACATGATTGTTCTGAAAAAGAATCTCATCCAAGTGCTTAATTGAATTGTTTTAGAGTATTAAATATACAATTTGATTTTTAAGCAGCAGATGTTATTTCCTTTCCAACAGGTCTAAATCAGCTGTATATGGAAAATGGTAAATGGCAGTAGTCAATGGATTTAATTTCTTGGAGGCATTTCTTTTCTGAAAGACTATTTTATCATAAACTGCCTGCCTGCACAGGAGTTCACCCTGATACCTACACTGATTTGCTATTTATTGTATTTTAAACTTACTTGTTCTTAATTCATTCAACTGGGATTGCATGGTTCTGTTGTTTTGCACCTTGTGATGCACTTTTCACTTTGAGAGCATCAGAATTAAATGTTCTGGATGTTGTGCACTCCTTTTGCTGTGTCTGGTGATTAGGGATAAAAAACTCTGTAGGAATTTTTTCCTGATCTAGCTGCTTCTACTCTGTCCTGAGTTGACCTTTTGAACATAATTCATATAATCACATTAGTGTACATAATTTTTAATGGAGTGTAATAGATAAAATCCCTGACCTTCGAAGTCCTATGATAATACAATAGAAATGATCAGAAATAAATGTCGGGAAAGGTCTGTCTTGAACGACTGAATAGAAACTGAGAAGAGAGGCCATAATGTATCTGAAAAATTTTTGCAGGGAGATTAAGTACAGATCTGAAGTAAAATGAGCGAAAGAGAAACACTTGAGGGAGAGAGAAATGTAGCATAAAAGAAACGTATCCAGTACAAAGAGGATTATGTTCTCAGGCTTTTGCCTTGTGGATTTATGCTGTAAAATTGAATGTGGGTTGGACCTTGATGCAAAAGAAAGAGGGAACTGGAGACAGAGATTGTGGAGCATGTGTGACGTGTTGAAAAATCATTGAGAAGATAAATTTTTGCCCACTCTGATTTGAATAACTGGAGGAAAGATGGGATATTGGGAGCTTAGGCTCCAGACCTCTAGAAGATGATGGGGGGTATGTGGCAGTTCTAGTAGTCAAATTCTTACCTTCTCCCTGCAATTTTGAGCATGTCAACAAGTCTCTCCAGCTTGTGTTTCCTCTTTCTAACTCACAGATGGTTTAAGGCATTTCCAACTTAACTGCTATTTTGTGAAGGATTGTTTCAATCCTTTCAGCTTTGAAAACTGTAAAGAATAACATGAGAAAATTTCAAATCCTAACTCTGGAGAATTGAGGCATGACATCCATGTTATGAGAATGGAACTACATTCTTAGGTTACATGTAGAAGGAGAGGAGAGAAGAGGGAAGCTTGAAATCTTGCCAGTGGAGTAGAAGGTGAGATACTGTTGAGGGAAAGTAGAGAGGAAAGAGACAACTGATAAGCTAGAATGAGCACATAGGAGGTGGTTGTTAGTAACCAAGATGAGCTTTTGTATTTGACAGAAAAAATGAAAAGGACTGCTGGAAAGTAAGACTCATGGAAGCAGATCAAGGGAATAGAATCAGAGGCAGGATCTGAAGTCCTTAGAAGTTAAGGGAGACAAGTCATGACAGTAATCTTGCTGTGAGGCAGCCCCACCACTGCTGAATTGACAAAGCAAACTCTAGCCTTGTTTTCTGTAGGAAGAATATGTGTAGCCTTGCACTGAAATTACAGCTTGCTCCATATGCTAGAGTTTTAATAAGGGATTTACTCTCCTATTAAACCACTTTCGTCTGGTTCTTTCTTCTTTATATAGCCTTAACTGCACTTATAAGTGAATAAAGGGGCAGCTATAAATACCATTGCTGTGCAATGATGGAATATTCTTAGAAAGTTTGATTTGTTTTCTCTTCATGGCCCGCAGGTGGGAGTATGATGAAAGCTATTGTGATGCTGTGAAGAAGACTTCACCATATGACTCGGGCCCTCGTCTCCTTGATATCATTGACACTGCTATCTTTGACTATTTGATTGGGAATGCTGACAGGCATCACTATGAGAGTTTTCAGGATGATGAAGGAGCCAGTATGCTCATCCTCTTGGATAATGCCAAAAGGTGAGGGTAAAGGAAATCCTGGTGGTCAGGCAGTGGCAGGCACAGGGGCAAACATTTATCTGCTCTGTATCTGTTTCTTCCACAATTTTTTTCATTAATACCATTTGTGCTAAAAATCCAAAGCTTTCCTTCTTATCAGAAATTACTCATCAGATAGTAGGCTCCTTCAAAGGCTGTGTTGTTTGCTCTGTGCCCTAGATACTATGACTGCTTTTGGCAAAATCTTATTCAAACAACAGAAACTCCCAGGTTAGCACAATATGACCTTTTTTCCCCAAGCCACTTTCAAAAGTTTGCTTGTGTCTCTCTTCCTATCCCCAGAAAAGCCTCTCTTTTATGCTTTTAATTAATGAAAGATTAAAGACTTACAGTTTATTATTCAACAGTGAAAGTGAATATTAGTAAGTTCCACAGTAAAAGTAGATATTTGAAAATGTGTTTCTGAATAAATTGGAATTCCCTGCTTTCTGGACTCCGGCTTTAAAAGGTTAAACATGCAAATTGAAGATAGAACTGATGAAAAGTCCTTCTTGAGGCCAAACTTTACTATGTGTGTGTGTGTGTGTTTATAAATGTGAGTTCTGTCTTTGTTATAGTTTTTGTATGTGGCTGGTATAGTATAATTTAAAAATCCTATTGAAGGTACAACCTTGTTTAAAACATAATTTATTTACTCTTAAAACCAGAGGTAACTTATTATGTTTTCTTACGATTTAGTCCAGAGACTCCCATGTTTTTTTCTTCTGGTGGGCACTACCATTTGCAGTGGCAGTGAGTTTCCCCTTCTGTGGATGGACCAGCTTCTGACGGTTAGCTCTGGCAGTACCTGTGCCAGGCTGTGCTCTACAGTGGCATTGCATACTGCTTGTATGAAGTGTACACAGCAGTTCAGACCTCTGGTCTAGACAGATCCTTGGAAGGCTTAGAGTTACTATTTCTTTCTCTATTTGCCTTTCATATAGTAGATTGCTTCCTTCTTTTTCTAATTTGTCTGCAGTGGCTGACTTGCGTATTTTGTCTTTATGCATCAGCCTGTTCAGTCACACTCCGTTGGTTGTGTCAGCAGGAGGTATTCTACCTTGGGACTGCTGAATTATTGCTGCTTTCAGACTGCTTTAGTTGAATTTGGAAAAATGGTCTTTCTATAATGCTCTGGCAATGTGCTAGGAGGAAGTTCAATCTATTAGTCACTGGAAGTGAATATGGTAGTTGAAGGTACATTATGGTACATGCTTGTAACATTATGAAAACTTTTCCAGTGAGGCTTTGCAGGCCCAGGAATGAATTGTTTTCTTGAAAGCTTGAGTAAAATTCTTTCAGCTCCTTTGAGATAAGGGATAGGGGCACAGGTTTTTCATGGAATCATGGAAAATCTCAAGCTGGAAGGGATCCATGAGAATCATCTAGTAGCAGCTCCCTAAAACTAAATCATATGGCTAAGCATTGTCCAGATGTTCTTGGTGCTGCAGTGAGCTTATTCCAGTTTTAAAGCTCCTAATAACAGTTATTTGAGCTGAGCGATGCCAGGCTCCTAGTGAGTTATCTTATTGAAGGCAAAGATCTTTGTTGAAAATGGTATTGCGAGGAGAGTGAAACTATTAAAAAATAAAGAAGAAAGCATTTCTTAGATGAAGCTTAAAATACTATGAAATCCTGTTGGCAAGCTTCCCTTGGAAAGTGTGATTGTGAAATATTAAAGTTGATTACCTTGTTAGTTGAACTGTTCATCTGAGCTTGGCCATCTAAAACAGCACATGGCTGCTATTTCATTCATTCCCTGATTAGCTGTGCCAAAGAGGCAACACTTCTCTATGTCCAGAATACCAGTTATTCCTTTGCCTTGCTTCACAAGATTGTGCTCAATTTCAAAACTCCTCTGAAGTTTGTTTCTAAGGTGCCTTGGTGTGATAAAGAAGTAAGTACGCTTAGTGTTGCTTCTGTTTACCTGGTACATTAGCTGACACTGTTGAGACTTATACCTGTAATTGGTCATAGCCTGTTTATATTTTAGTTTAAATGATTTGATCTGTTGGAGCATGGGATTGTCTAGTATTGATTTTTTTTTTTAATTCCTTACCAATCTCTTGATGTTGAGAACAGCATTAGGAGTTCAACTGGTTCACTTGATTTTAATTTTGCTTTTCAGCTTTGGAAATCCTGCCCTGGATGAAAGAAGCATCTTGGCTCCTCTTTATCAGTGCTGCATGTAAGTGAAATGCAGGATTGCTGCTCACTTTATTTATGCAATTGCTGTCCTTAGGTTTGCAATGTAATTAAGTTTGAAGCCTTCTGGCAACTTGAAAATGTTTGCTTTACTATGTTTGATGTATTGTCACTGCTCAAGAAGCTGAGAAATACATTTTCATTAGGGTGGTAAATCAGATGGTAGACTGTAGGAAGTAGTCTTGCCTCCAGGTCACTGGTTCAAATCTGTCCTTGGTCAGGATGACAGGTTCTTTACATCTGCAGCTGTCTCCATCCAGATCCTGCTGAGTAAAAGTTCACGTCACAGTTTGAGTGCTCCCTTGACAGTAGCTACCAACTAAACATGTCTGGCAATTTAACTACCTTCATTGCCAAATGTTCTTTTTAAACAAGATTGCAGCACTGCTCAGGGTGCTCCTTTCAATGTGACTGAGCTGTGGCTTTGTTTTATTTTTAGAAGCTATGACTTGTTGATTTCTGTTTTCTGTGTTCGTTCTCTCACTAGGCCATTGCTACTTCTCATTAATGAATAGATGATCAGGCAGCTGGAGCATGTCTCCTATGAAGACAGGTTAAGAAAGTTGGGCTTGTTCAGTCTGAAGAAGACAAGGCTCAGACCAGGGGGGAAGACCTTATAGCAGCCTTCCAGTACCTAAAAGGGGCATACAGGAAAGCTGGAGAGGTGCTTTTTACAAGGGCATGTACTAGTAGGACAAGGGGCAATAGCTTTAAACTGGAAGAAGGTAGATTTAGGTTGGTATATTACGAAGAAATTCTTTACTGTGAGGGTAGTGAGGCACTGGAACAGGTTGCCTGAGCATCTGTGAATGCCCCATCCCTGGAGGTGTTCAAGGCCAGGTTGGACAGGCCTTCAAGCAGCTTTTGGGCAACTTGGTCTAATGGAAGTTGTCCCTGCCTGTGGCAGGAGGTTTGGAACTAGATGATCTCTAAGGTCGCTTCCAACCCAAACCATTCTATTTAAAGTTCCAGGAAGAAGAATACTGACTTACTGTTTTCTGCTTCTGCTGCTTCAAGATAACATTAAAACTCTGTTGAGCCTTCCAAATTAAGCATTTCGTTGAGAGTTCCTTGAGCCTGTCCTTGGAAGGTTCTGTCTCCTGAATTCCTCAGGACCTGTGAAACGTGGGAATTCTGCAGATACCCTGAGCTCTCACCCCTTGCTTGCTCTAAGCAAAGCTCTATGCATGCTACAGTACATCTGGCCTATGTTCTGCAAGATTCTTTCAGAATCCATACGGAGAGCAGTTAAACTAAATGATTTTCAAATTATTTCATTTTCCTACAGTAATTTTAGATGCATATGTAATTTCCCACTTTTTGAGGATCTTTTGGAATCTGTCCCATCTAAGTTCTCCCAAATGCAACCAGAAAAGGAGTTTTTCTATGTAATAAATAAATTCATGGTGTCCTGCTTTTCAGATATGATACCAGGCAAAATGCCATATAAAAATTAAGATGCATAATTGTTTTAACTATCAGTTTATTACAGCCCATGCTTATATTGCCGGTTTCTGTAGAGGCCATCAATAGCCAAGAATTTAGAACAGTGGTGCTAAACCACAAAAATTTGAGAGAGAATCCTAGGAAACTTCACAGAACAACTTGGTTGTGGGCTGATATGAACAAGTTCAATGGCCAGTGGAGTGGAAAGATCACTGCTGTGTTCACTTTCTTGGATGTTCAGTCAACTGACTTTTGTTTTTCATGATTAATTGCTGTTCAGTGTTACTCTTCCTGAGGTGACATGACTTTTGTGTTTGAATTAGCAGCCAGACTGTTCATTTTGTTTCCTTTTCAAACTGCGTCTGGGAGGCCTCAGGACTGAAGAACTTCCTTGCTAGCAGTTGCAAGTGTTTTTATATGACATAAGAATTAACTCAAATTAGTTTCTTTCTTCACCTTCAGCTTTCAAGCTCCAATTAGATACTGCATATAATGCAGTTATCTCTGGACCCTCCCATCCAAAACCATTTTGTTAGCGAGGCTCTGCTCTTGATGAGACAGGCTCCCTCAAGAGGTTGGCTTTAGCATTGCTCACGGGGCTTCATCTGACAGTGGTATGATAACGTGCTCGTTTCTCTCTTTTGCAGCATCCGGGTTTCTACCTGGAACAGGCTTAATTACCTGAAGAATGGAGCACTGAAGTCTGCCTTAAAAACTGCTATGTCGCATGACCCCATCTCACCAGTGCTTTCTGACCCTCATCTGGATGCCCTAGACCAGCGGCTTCTCAGCATTCTGGCTACAGTGAAGCAGTGCACAGACCAGTTTGGGCCAGATGTTGTGCTGGTGGAGGACAGGATGACTCTGTCTCATTTGTAATTGTGGTGGAACACAGATGGAACTCCTTTTTTACAAACAAACAGAAAAGTGATAGAAAAACAGCACAATCAGTTCAGAAAGGCTGCAGCCAAGATGGACTGAAGTGAACAGGAAAGCTTCCTAGCCAGAGAAACAGAGGTGCCACTGGCTTTTATCTTGGGCTGACAGCAGTGAGAGGTGGGAAGTTGGAGCCTTGGATAGCTCAGTACTTGTAATGGCATCTCGGTCATTGTGGTGTGTGTCCATTGCCGGCAGTGGGCATTGCACTGGCTAAAAGTGGTGCTTGGTATTGGTGGAAGTGTGTGGAATACAGACACTAATTTGTAGACTGAATCTAGAGGGAACAAATGGAGATGAACAGTACGATCCTCTGCCCTTCTCTTCCCCACATATACTCTTGCGAGTTTTTGTCTGATTCAGGGTTGTACATAATCAGCTGTGAGCTGGTTAGGCATTTTACTGCTTCTTTAGAGAAAGAGGAAGTGGTGAATAAATTATTAGACTGAAGAGTTGTGCCACCCCCCCACCAGGGGTGGGATGTTCTTCTGAATGCCATTAGGGGTGGGAGAGGGGGCCTCTGCTGCTCAGTTGTCTTTTCCTCGATAAAAGGCTGAGAAAGGGGTTTGCCTCATGTGATGATGTTTCAGTTTTTTTGCTGAAGTCCAATCAAAGATTTATCCACAGGGCTGGAGATACAGGGGAGGACAGGGTGGTTATACAGCACTTGGTAATTAAGGGGTTACAGTAAGTTTTCTTGTGTCCTGTCACCTTTTTCCATTTTTATGCAATCTGTCAAGGTCTGGGTAGAGAAAATACCATTGCAGTCCTGTGCCCATATTAATCAAATTTTCATTATATTGTAGTGAAGAAGGAGGACAGACTCTGTCCTTGGAAGCAGGTTCTATTTAGTGATGTCATGCTGCTTTTACTGTAGGCCCTATTTAATGTGGGGAGTCTGTGTGTATTATACTGGGAAAAGAGAGGTGTATTGCTGAACTTCCCCAGTAACCAAGAGCCATGGGCAAGGCCCTGAAGAGTGGAGAGAACCATGAGCCATGGTCTTCATATGGAGAGAGCTTCCTGCTGCTTGATGTTGTAACCACAGCTCAGTGCTGCTGTTGTGTGGAACGCCAGCAGTTTTTCAGTCTCACCGTTTAGCTGGTCTGGCTTGTGGCTGAACTCTGAAGCTGTGAGCACTTCCAGAAAGTTTTCTGCCTTCCTGCACCCCCTACTGCAATGTTCTAACTGAGGTAGTCATCCTGGGGTCCTCTCTCCTAATGACTGCACCATAGATAGACAGAGAGCTAGTGTAATTTGGCTTTCAGGGCAGACTTGTAGCTTTCATCTAGTGCTAGTCCTGTCATCTTTCAGCACTCTGTCAGCTTGCACTGTGGATGAGCTTGTGGGTGCAAGACCTGTCACACATGTGGTAGGTCTGAATCTGTCTCCCCAGAAGGGAATCAGCTTTATCATTGTGTTTCCAAATTTAACAGCTTTGCATCAGTTTTCAGTTTAGACAGTGTGGTCCTTAGAAGTAAGGAAAGAGCTCACTTTCCAAAGTGGTTACATATAATTGGACTTGGGAGCAAGAGCAGCAAAATGTCAGTTTACGAATTTTTCCTTGATTTGCCAGCCAGCAAATCTAGCTGTGGAGTGGTTTGGGGGTCAGATAAAGAGCTGTTTCTGTTCTTGCACCTGCTGCTATACCTGGTCAAAGAGGTATAAATGAGAGAGTTTATTTTTTAAGTGCAGTTTTATTTTGTTGGAGTGTTTTTGTCATTGCATGAGCAGAGTATCTTTTTCACAGTAGAATGGAATTGTTAAACTGAATTTTATGTTCTTCTAGAACTGTTCTGGACTTGGTCATATCGCAGACCCACCCAAGAGCCAGGATGGGATCTGGAGTTATTTATTGGTGTTACCAGTCAGGACTGTAACGCACAGAAAGCTTTTAGGACACTGGTGTTAAGTTAGTGCCTGTTTATTGTTGTACTTAATAACATAACACGTGCTTTGGAAGCCATGGTCCTTCAGTGAGGACCCACCAGTGTGGATTGTGCTTTGCAGGTTTCCTTGGGGCAGAAGTGAGCATGCCTAGCTGATGGTGAGTGTGGGCAGGAGCTGTACAAAGATTGCCCTGGGCCCTCGCTGGCTGAGCTGGCCTGTCACTTGGCTGCCCATTAGATTTCAGAGGGTGAGTGAGACATTTGTGGGAAGGGGGAAAGGCTGTGGGCAGCAGTGAGGTGGTTAGTGAATGCTTTTATTCTAAAGCAGAATAGGTTCATACTGAAGCATTTTGGCATAAACTCTTTCCCAGGAAATTTAAGTTGATTTACATAAAGGGTAGATGGTGAAGCACATGGTAATGGCTTGTAGCAATATTAAAAGTATGTTCTTCTCTTTAAGCTTAATCATGAGCACTTAATATTTTGGAAGAGACCTACCAAAATTTGATGTTTTGATTTCTGTGTGATCACTCTTGATCATTTACATTTGATTTAATGGATTCAAAAAAAATTCTTTCTGTCTTTATGAAATTAAATTAGTGTTCAGGACTTAAGTATTGTTTCTTCACAGGGCTCTAAGCTGAAGCTATTGCTGTTAGATGGAACCTAGTTTATCCCCAGTATGAATGTCAAAGATTTAAAGCAGTGTGTTGGTTTCCTTGAACAAAGGGCGTGAGTCTGGCATCATCAGTAGGAGGAAGCAAGAAATGGTTGCTTTTTTTCTTCTTTTTTTTTTTTTGTCATGCTGATGCTTCTGGCGCCTGTGAACACCACTGGAGAATGGTGTTCTGCAGCAGGAAAGAAGAATAAATTCCTCTCTTACCCAAAATCAGGAAGATCTGATTTTAGCCTTGTGATAATCTCTGGCATTTTGGCAGTGATCTGTTCAAATACGTAACCCTGAGAAATAAGAAGCGGCATCCACATGCAAACTGGGTCTGCTTGAATCTCTGGAAAAGTGTCATTCGTGAGGCAGGTGCTATGCTCTGTTGTTGAGGTTTTCATGACACCTTCTAATTCTTGTTCACTGTGCACACTGTAATCCGCTGGCTCCAGATGTTACAAAATGATTGTGTTGTGGATATTAGTAATATAGGAGCACTTGAAGCACAGAAATCAAGAACTAATTAAAAAGAGAGCATCATCAACCATCTGCTATTTATCTCCTCCTTCCGAAGTCAGCAGTCAGGCTGGAGGAGACACGGAAGTCTGCTCCTCTTCCAGCAGCTAATGAACTGGAGTGTGTCATGCCAAACAAACTTCAACTGAAAAATACTAATTTATTAAGAAGGTAATTTATTTGCTGTGGCAGCTGGAGCAAGATGCTCAAAACAGACACCCCTCTTGGAGCTGTCAGAGGATTGCCCCTGGGAGCAGCTGCAGAAATGGAGGTTGCTAATAAGAAAACAGAATGCAATCATGACTTTCTACTTGTATCCTCCAGGGTCAGATTCCACAGAAAGCGACATTGTGTGAATAAAGATTTTAATAAAGCAACATTGATGCATTGTTTAAGTCTCTCTTTCTCTCGATCCACCATGTATTGGGCTGACTGTTCAGTGTTTTGCTACTGCTGTTTCAGTTATTCCTTCACTAATAGTTATCAGTGGCGTTTGTTCCAGTCATGTATATCCAGGAATGGGGTCAAACATCCAGGTTGTTTGCAAGAGCCTTGCTGGTAAGGAAAGATGTGTTTAAAAAGATGTGTTCTGTTCTGCGTGAACAGAACACACCTAGCTTTAAGTGGTCTTCTTTCAAAAGACAGCTTTTGAAAGTGCATCCTGTGGCCTGGCATCTATCAAACACCTAGGCTGATCTCTTGGTTGTGTCCCAGTAGGCTGGCTTTCTTTTGTGGAACAAGAGATGTACGTAGAGTTAGCAGGTGTTCATGGCTAGCTTTTCTAAGCTTTTTTGTAAGATGGGGCAAGTAAACAGCCCTCAAAATCTGTTCCCACAGAGCACAGGGGTTTAACCTGGCTGCATTGGAGCTTGTTTTCTTAATACCCCCTGCAGTGAGCTCTTCAGAGGTAAGAGGTGATGCTCACCATTCCGAATGTCAGACATCTGGAAGGCAAAGAAGCCACTGAGAGCTGCTGTGTACTTCTGAGGTTTGCATGAGCTGCTGCCAGCGCCATACAGCTCTCGGGGACAGGACATCCCAAAACCACCAAAGCACTATGCCTCTCCTGGAAAGGCAGGGACAGTCTTTGACCTGGCCTGTAGCATCAGCATCATGTTGTGAAACAGCCGAAGGCACCTGCTATTTTTAAACTAGGCTTTCTCCCCTGAAACTTTAAACTTCAGCATTGCTGAATTTCCTAAGAATTGTTTGGGGGTTTATTTTGAGGATTTTGGGGGGCAGATGTTCTGGGGTTGGTTTCTTTGTCTCCTAGCGTTGTGTGGTGACAATAATTTTTCATATCCTCCATCTCTATTTTTGAGATGCCAATCTGCTCAAGAGCAGGACAGGGTTCTTGCGTGTGTATTAGCAGTTCAACAACTTGCAGAATTACAAATGCTTTTGAGTTCTGAAAGGCTGAAATAGCTAGTTTGGAGAGCTGTTCTTACAAGCACTTTGTTGTACTACTGCTATGTAATTTTGGAGTTGTTGGCCTTAGTAACAGGGTGAGAATTCATATAACGGAAAGATTTTCATGTGTTTCTGATTATGTAATAAAAATAATTTTACAGAAAACCAAACAGAAACAACTTTGAGCCAATGGGAGAATCAAAGGGGCTTGAAAATCAGCGCTGTCCTTGAATTTCTGTCAAATTCTTTCCCTCCAAATTGTTATTGTTTCTAAATATTAGAAATTAAAATGAGATCTTCGTTAATACACCCCAGGTGTGGGGCTGGTACTCTTTTTTCCTTGTGGAGTCTCAATATTTTCAAGAGACTGGGGATGGGTCTTCAAGGGGAGAACTAAAGGTAGGAGGGGAAGAGATTCCCCTTATACCCTTTACTCCAGAACTTATTTTTTAGTGATCTAATTCATAGCTGTGTAATACTGCACTCTGCAGAGACTTTCCTCCTCCTCCTTTCAGAGTTCATCTATGGATGTGCAGAAGGAATTGCTGTATATAAAGTTGATAAATCCTAAAAGGACTGATGCATGGCATTTCCCCATCCAGCGGATACAGCCTGTAGCATAAAATCCTGGATTGCAGGGTTCCCTCTGAGTATCTGCTTCTCCTGAGTTGCATTAGGGGTGCTAAATAAGCCAGGCATAATCACATTTTTATGGTGCTGGGTTTAATTTGTTTTGAGAGGATCCCTGCGCTGTAAGGCCTGACTTGGTCTAAGATTGTGGATTTTTAATGAGGTGATTTCTGCTCCCCAGGACTCCTTTGGAATAACCAGCCACGGGGTGAAAAGCTTTGCATGCAGGTATCATTAAGGTCCCTTCTAACCCAAGCCATTCTATGATTCTGTGATCATCTCTGGGGCCATGCAGACCCCTGCAGTACCTCTTCCTGCAAGACTGTTAGCTGAAGGTTAGCAAATACTCTAGTGAACGTTCCAGCAGAGGAAGAAAAAATAAAGGGGGGTAGGGGGTGGGGGGAGATAGAATCCGAACAAGCTCTCCCAGGGCAGTACCTTCTGTGCCTCCTCTCCCCATCCTTCCCAAGTCAGGTACAGGCACATTCTCTTCAGTGTAGTGCACTAGGATCCCTCCCAGTTTCCTGCAGCTTCCTTTCCAATCTATGGGGATGATTTCCTCCCTGAGGAAATGCTTCAATTCAGATGCTTTAGCTAGTTTTCAGAAAGGCTGACAGTTTAATTTGTTATGGCTACAGTGAGTTTGATTTTTGTTTTTTTAATGTGCATGGTTTTAGTTATGTTTCAGTTATTGCAACTGCTGCCTCACTATTTTTGAAGCTGGAGGGGGCAATAATGTTAATACCAGTGTCTTTAACGTCGATATGTAATATTTATAGACACCTGTAGACGGTGATATGCTCCATTCCATGACTTGGTGCTGGATCCCACTCACTCCCCATTCACCCGAACAAGAGAATCGTCAGGGCAGATGAGGTGCACTTGATATTCTTTTTTTTTATTTTTCTGAGCATTTGGGATACTCTTGAAATTCTTTCCTCTGTCCAAAGCATCTTGGCCTCATCTCAGATAGGGTAAGCTGTGGATGGACTCATCCTGATGCTCACTAACTTGTACAGGTGGAAGTCCCTTACAGTATGCCAGTGGTGGGTACAGCTTAAGATAAGATGCAAGTTGTGTGGGTCTTACCCACTTTAAACCCCCTACCCCTAGCTGAGTTTGTGTGCATACCCGTTTCCAAAAGCCAGGCTTTGCCCGGGATCCTAGGATCTCCTGCCAAAGCACAGGCAGCCAGCCCTAATGACTGTGCTTGCTGCTCCGCTCTCCAGGAGGGGGTTTACAGCTTTCTGGGGAAACCGGTTGGAGGAAAGCGATGCGTGATGGTGACCTTAGCGGTGGTAATGAGTTGTACCTCAGTTCTCATACACGATTTCATGGTGGTTCTGTCCTGATCTGAATTATACTTTTTCCTGGCTGTGAGTGGAGGCCACCATTCCTTGTCTTAGTATTTAGATCTACCGGTGGATGAAGACGCATTGACATAGAAGCGAACAGCAGCATCTCGGGGTTGATGAGGAACGACGTGCATCCAGCGTCACACAGCAAGCGCGCCCCAGAGCCAGCAACAAAACCATTTGTCGTGGAGCTTTGATCTAAGCACCAAACTGAACTCAGCACAGAAGGCAGCAAACACAGCCCCGACACAATGGCGCAGCTCCCTCTGTTGCTGGTCTGGCACATCCACTGCCTCCTGCTCCCTTGTTCATGGCTGTAATTTTTGTGTCCTTTGGAAAAGACCCTGATGAACAACAACTGCTGACGCCTTTTGCATTTGTGGCAGCAAAACTTCAGCTGAGACCCTGACCCTAAAAAAACAGATTATTTGCCCTCCCCAGGCATCTGCTGCCGGTGCCGCGGTGCGGAGGCCAGAGGGAGGGCTGCGGTGGTGCAGCTCTGCGGCCGAGGAGCGCAGCGGCGTCAGGAGCTTCCTTAGCCCGGCTGGAGGAGGAGCCGCCCGCCGCCCCTCCCACCAGGGACCGGCAGGACCCGGGAAGCAGATGGGGACACGGCCCCGCGGGACGCCTTCTGCCGGGAGCAGGGCCGGGTCTGGCGGCGTAGCGCAGGCGGGATCGTGCCGAGCAGCACGGGACGGGCGCGGGGCTGCGCGCCGAGCGCCGGCACCACCCCGCGGCTCCCTTCCGGCTGCGGCGGCCCGGAAGTGAGATCACGGCCCCGGCGGTTTAAGGAGGCGGGGACCGTGCGGCGGGGCCGCTCCCCGCCCGCGGGGGGCACCCGAGCCGCCGCTATGGGGCCCGGCAGGCTCCCGGCTCTCCTGGGGCTGGCCTGCTGCCTGCTGCTGGGGGGCTCGAGGGGCCTGGGCGGCCGAGGGGCGACGCGGTGGCCCTGGGAAGAGGAGCAGGGCCCCACGGCAGAGGGAGAACCGTGGAGCGGGGCACGGTACGAAGCCGTCAAGAAGCATCTGGGAGCTGTGGGTGCTCTCTCCAAGCAGTATTGGCAGTATCTGACATGCAAAGTTTGGCAGGAGGGCTGTGAGGAGGAGGAGGAGGAGGAGGAGGAGGAGGTGTCCAGTCCCAGCCCAGGTAAGGACCTTCCTTCTTGCTCTCCCTCTCCCATGTCCCAGGACCAGCCAGGTCCATCACCTTGCTTCCCCCAGCTCCCGTGGACGCTGCCTTTCCCGAGGGTCCCTCACTACTCTGACACCTCCCTCCTCCCTCAGCACGCCCTGGGTTGCCTCAGACATGCCATGCTTTCCCCCGCTGTGTCTCTCTGTGCCCTCCCGAGCCCCTGCTGCCCGCTTGTTCCCCTGCGCGCAGCTGGGCTGCTGGTGCGCGGTGTCGGAGTGCCTGCACCCAGCGGGAGGGCTGCCGTTAACCGGGCTCAGCTGAGCCTCCACACCAGACGCAGAAAAGGCACTTGCTGGAGCACCTCTGCTCAGACTGCTGCCCTTTGCAGGCTGGGGGCTGCCTCTGGTGGGACGGGATTACCTGGAGATCCTCTCTGCCTGGTACTGCAGCTTCAGCGGGTGCTGCCAGACTGGAGACTGCAAGGTAGTCAACAATATCACAGGTAGGTGCAGAGCTGGATTTGGGGGACCTCAAGCAGTGCTTGTCTCTGCTGCCTCTCCCTCGTCTCTTGTTGATTGTTTGTGGTTTTGCTTTAAAAACACGTGTATTTTGTCAAGGGACGTGAGGTGAGTGAAGCAGGGGCTTTACTGAGCTGGGGAGAGGGCGAGGGGTTGAGCTAAATCCTGTTTCACATTACTCATTACTCAGTTCTGAGACTGCAAGAGAGTGTTCCTTACTGCACAGCAGTTTGCCATTGTCTGCTAGCTCCCAGGGATGCACAGTAGGATCTAAACCGGCCCAACATCCAACCCCAGGTCAGGAAGGTACACGGAGACCTGCATGTAAAGCCTGC
This sequence comes from Psilopsiagon aurifrons, assembly GCA_025447955.1. NCBI lineage: Eukaryota > Metazoa > Chordata > Aves > Psittaciformes > Psittacidae > Psilopsiagon > Psilopsiagon aurifrons. The sequence goes on along the minus strand of JAOEHY010035337.1, from coordinate 33,642 downwards.
ACTGGTGTCATTGCATTTTGCTGGTCCTGACACTTCTGGTGTCCATAATCTCTGCTGGCAGCTCATGAGGGTCTTTGGACTTAAGTGATCCCTGCAACTGTCAAATGCCTCCCCTGCTTCCCAAAGGGAAAAAGGAGTCAGTGGACTTTTTGTGGTCAGTGGCTGATGCAGGCAGGGTACCGGCACCCTGGGGGTGTAACACCACTTCAGCCTCCTCTCAGGCAGCCCCACCATCAGGGCTGGGTGGGCCTCATGCCCTGCCACGTTTTCTTCTCTTGTTCCCACTGCAGCAGCAGCTGGGCTTGCAATTTCAGGCTGAGCTTTTGCTTTCTCTTTCCTGCAGGTCTAGCGACAGACCTCAATGAGCAGCTCCACGGGCAGCACTTGGCCAAAGAAGTGGTCATCCAGGCAGTGCAAGGGTTCCTGCAGAGCCCACAGCCAGAGAAGGCTCTGGTCCTCTCCTTCCATGGTTGGTCTGGCACAGGCAAGAACTTTGTGGCTCGGATGGTGGCCAGTCACCTGTACTGGGATGGGCTGAAGAGCGACTGTGTCAGGCTATTCATCTCCCTCTTGCACTTCCCCCATCACATGTATGTGGATTCATACAAGGTGAGAACCAACAACATTGTGCTGCTGTGGGGGTGGCCCAGTGTACTGGGTCTGACTGGGATGGAGCTCATTTTCTTCCCAGCAGCCCATAATGGAGCTGTGTTAAGAGATGAGTGAATCAGTGTTGATAACACACCAGTGAGCAGTGCTTGCACAGCCTCAAAGCTTTCTCCTCTCAGTCTGCCCCCGCAAGCAGTTGACTGGGGGTGCACAAGGAGTTGGGAGGGGCCATGCCAGACAGCTGACTCCGACTGACCAGAGGGATGTTCCATGCTATTTACTGTGGTGCTCAGCAGTAAAAACTGAATGGAGGAAGTTTTGGTGTAGGAAACCAGTGCTCGGAGACTGTCTGGGCATCAGTTTGTGGTAGGTGTGAGTGGATGCCTTTGCATCACTTGCTTTGATTTCTTTCTTTCTTCCTCTTTCCTTCACATACTGAACTACCTTTATCTTGACTCGCTTTTTTTCTTACTTTTGCTCTTCCTATTCTTTGCCCTGTCTGGCTGGATGGGAGGGAATAAGCAAGTGGGGCATGACAATGGGGCTCAGCCCCTGCACAGTGCTCTGGTGGCAGTGACTGCTGCTGGGCTTCTCATGCTACTTCCTTCTGCGCTGCAGGCTCAGCTGAAGAATCAGATCAGTGAGACTGTGCAGCGCTGCAAGCAGCCCCTGTTCATCTTCGATGAGGCAGAGAAACTTCATTTCAGCCTCCTGGATGCCATCAAGCCCTTCATGGCTCACTATGACAGCAAGAGCAAGGTGGATTGCAGGAGATCCATCTTCCTGTTCCTCAGGTGATTTCTAGGCCCCCACAGGGATGGGAAGGATCAAAGTGATGGAGTTTATCCCCTGAGGGGTGTGATATGAGGGGCTCAGGCTGCAGGAGAGGAGAAAAAATGTCTAGAAAAACGCAGTTGCCTCCATGGTCAATTTTGCTTACTGATGCTGGGTATCCTCCCTGAGTATTTTCAGGGGCATTTGCAGGAGGAGCTAAGGTCTGGCTTAGCTGATACACCTAATCCCATGTCTAGGCTTTGAGACAAGGAGCCAGTGAGAGTCAGAGCTAGCATAGTGTCACCCTGCACAGCTCAGCAGGGAGATCACATACTCCAGGGATCAAAGCAGATTTTGATGGGAAGTTCCTGTGCAATGTGGCATTGTTGGGAGCAGGAGGTGGGGAGTTCCCACTGCGTGGCTGTGGCTGCAGGCTGAGGTGCCATCGATCTGCTGTGCTGTGAGGACTGATCTGGAATCAGTTCATCCTGTGGTTTAGTTGGTCCCTTACCTGTCCTGAGGGAGAAAGGACTTTGGCATGTGCACACCCCAGTGCTGTCCCTGACCCAAGCCTAGGTGGGATGCATCACGAGGGAGAAATGGGACATCTGAAAACGGGGATGTGAGGAAGGCATGTGCCTGAAGTAGGCAGTGGGAAATGCCAGGAGAGACAAGTATCTTGGGGCCCCCTCAATTGGGGAGTTACAGCCTTTAGCCTGGCTTTGGCAAGAGGCATTCCCGCAGGCTAGGGGTGGACAGAGCATTTGCTTTCCATCTCCCACCTTCCAAGCAAATGTTCTAATCTCCAGGTTTGGTGGTTCCTAGGAGGTTTCTCTGCCCATGGAGGACCTGTGTATGTGCCCAGTGCTTGTAGAACTGACCGCATTTCAGTCCTGCCAGCGTGGGCCTCCCGGCAGGAGCTGTGGTGGAGGGGGCAGATTCTTCCTTGTTGCTCAGGGCAGGGTGGATGTGGTGCTGGCTGTGCTCACCTGACCTTGTGTCCTACCTGGCAAGCTGTGCAGGTTGGGGGGATGACATCAGCCCCCTCATGCCATCAGGCAGAGCGGAGCGGGGTGCCTTGCACTGCAGCAGTGTGCAATCCTGGGGAGGTTTCATCACACCCAGTGGCAGTGTGACACAGACCTGTTGTAGGAGGGCTGGCTCTGCCCCAGGGCTCCTTTGGACACTGGCCTGGTCCTGCAGCTTTGGCCAGGTTTGGGGGATAAGAGGGGATTGGCTGCCTGAACTCGGTCAAAATAGGCTGTGCTTCGCTCATGGGATGTGGGAGCAGGATCAGTATAAGCTATTCCACCCCCTAACAAGGCAGTGGGGGGATGGGAAAAGGTGGATTTTTAATGTTGCCTCCCCTCCATGTGGGGAATGTTTCCAGAGCCTCTGACATGAGAGAAAAGATTGGTGCAAGGTCTGTCCCAGTGTCTGCCTCCCACCTACACCAGTTCTGCAGCCAGCTGGTTCCAGTATTGCCAGCTTACTTGGCGGCAGGGTGCTGGGGCTGTTGCCTGAGCTGTTGCAAACCTCTTACCAGCACATGGGGGGCTGCCTGCCCTTGATCTGCTTTCCAGGGTGAGGGCCTGCTCTGGGAACCTCAGTGGCTGTCAGGGCCTCCACTCCCCTCCATGGAGCTGCCACCACAGTGTGTGTCCAAAGCAGTCCTCACATGGGAACTGCCTTGTCCCTCAGTCAGGGGGTGCTTTGCCAATCCTGGGTTGCCACTTGAATCCCTGCCCCGGACTTTTCCTTCTAGTGAGGCTCCCCCCACGTGCTCTGCCTTCTAACTTGTGCTTTCAATGGTGGCTTGTTCAGAGTTTGGTGTGCAGCCAAGTGTTATCTGTGAGATCAATGGCATCCCAGCCAGGACAAGGGACTGATAGAGATAGAGGATTCTACTAGCTCCTGGTCCCACTCTGGGGGAGAAAGCAGCTGCCCCAGGCTAGGAGCTGGCAACATGGAAGATAGCTGTACAGATGCCTACAGAAAGGGGCTATTTGGGAAGAAACTTGGCTGCTCCATGTGCTAGTATTTCAGAGGCTGATCCTACACAGCAAATCCTTCATTGCTAAGAGAACTGTTGAGGCCTGTCTGCAGGTGAGGCTGTTGGCAGCTCTCAGCAGTTCATCTTGGAGGGGGCATGGTTGAATGACTTCCCTCCTGTGTCCACAGCAATCTCGGCGGCAACACCATCAATGAGGTAGCCCTGGACTTCTGGCGAGCGGGCCGGGCACGGGAAGAGATCTCAATGGAGCTCTTGAAGCAGCGGCTGCGGCTGGAGCTGCAGGGGCCTGCAGGTAAGAACTGGGCTTGCTTATGGGATGCTGTGGGTAGGCTGCCTTCAAACCTGCCCCTCTGCACTGGCTTGGGGTGTTGCTTACACAGTCCCATCCATCCTGTGCTGCGCAAGTGTGTGTGCTTTATTCCAGCACCCCACCCCAGGATTGTTTGCAGCATGAGCCCCTTCCCTCATCCACATGACCACAGCCCCACTCAGCAGCAGTGAGGCACATGAGGAAGGAGCTGTGAGTCCTTCTTACCTACTTCAGCCCTGAAAATGGTTGGATTGTAAATGGCAGCCTAACACTGTACAGGAGTATCAAGGTTTCTCTAGGGATTCAAGCTTCTTTTGGCCTGAGATGGGCAAGCCATATGTCTTTCTCTGTTCAGACTAAGTGCTGAACAGCTCTTTACAAGTGTGTGTCTCTCCCAAAACATACCGATGAGCCAAGACAGGCCCCTGCCAAGAGACAAGCCTGACCTTGCAGAGGGATGACAGCTCCCAGGTGAAGCTTCTGAAGTTTGTTTGTCTTGTTTTGCTACAGAGAATGGTTATGCCCACAGCCACCTCCTCGAAGAGAACCTCATTGATTTTTTTGTGCCATTCCTGCCCCTGGAGTACCATCACGTGAAGCTCTGCGCGCGGGATGCTTTCCTGGCCCGGGGACTTCCATACACAGAGGCAGCCCTTGATGAGGTGGCCAGGATGATGGTGTTTGTGCCCAAAGAGGAGAAGCTTTTCTCTGTACAGGGCTGCAAATCTGTATCCCAGCGCATCAATTACTTCCTTCCTTGAACACCAGGTGGGACTACACCAGTGGTGAAGGTGGTTCTGCACTCTAGAGCTGTTCTCTTGCACAAGGTCAGGCAGGCAGGTTACCCAGCCATGCCTTTGCACAGGGACACCCGCTTAACCCTGTTACTCAGAGGGCTGTTTGCAGGGAAGGGGGCACCCCCTTCCCAGCCTTACCCCTGGGGCACCAGGACAGCCTGCACTTGGCTGCATCTCAAGTCTGTCCAGTGCTTAAGTCCCTTCTTTTAGCAGGTTGTAGCCCGAAGTGGTGATGTGGTTGTGTTGACAGATGCTATGCTTTATGGGAGTGGGGATGTCTGAGTCGTTGGTTTGTTACTACGTGATGAAGGCAGATCTTGGAAAGACTGGTCCTGTTGGGACAGCGCAGCAGAAGCCACGTCCTCACCCTGTCCCCGGTTTTCTCCGTCACTTTACAAGATTGCACAGAACTGTTTTGCTTGAGTATTTTTCTCAGTTGCTCTCCTGCACTCAAAAGGTTTCTGCTGCTCGGGGATGTGCGTGCCAGGCACACGGTTTGTTCAGGGAGGCCCTTGCATTGAGAAAATGACAGTAATCTCCTCTGGAGATGTCAAATCCATAGCCTCTCCCTTTGGAGTGTCCCCCTCTCACTGGAGTCTTCCATTGTATGGAAGCAGCCATAGCAATGAGGTGACCTTCTGCTGAAATTATTTTTCTAAGCAATTTGGTGAAGAGCCTGTTTGCCTCCCTGCAAAATGAAAAAGGGGAGACTAATTCCCTTTTCAAGGGCAAAGGGTGGTTGATGAGGATGGTGGGTGATGGAACGGGCTGCAGTTGAATTTGGGTTTTGAGGGATGCAGTAAGCTTGGAGGGCCTTTCAGGATGTTGCATCTGCGTTTTTTTGGCTGATATCAGCATTACTGCACTGAGGGCCTGTTTGCTGTCTGCATACTTGCCAGGTGATAAGTATGTTGCAGCAGGGCCAAAAAATTTCAACAGTCTTATGAAAATCACTGTGACCTCTAGGTCCAAACTCCCTTCCAACAGAGCTGTGCCGGGTGATGAGGTGAAACGGCACACGCCAAGGACAGGGCTTAGCGCCCTGGACACCCCACGCGCAGACTTTTGGTCTATTTTAAGCTTTGAACCTCCCTGCAGTGCCAGTGATGAGCAGCACGACCTCTGGGTGACTGACCAGACACACTTACTAGTCCTGCAGACTTTGAGTTTGTGTGTCCCTCTGGGCACGCTGGCTCTGTTACCTAACGAGGCTTCATAGTCCAAGGCAGGAAGATGAGCCAGCTGCTCGGCTGATGCAAAGTTAGTTTAAACTTACCTGTTGTCTCTGGACTGGATCTTAGGGCCTGTGCCAGCATGCACTGTTATCAGGCATTTCTGAGACCTAATTTATGGTCAATCTCTTAATTACAAGTGTCAAGCCTCAGTCAAGTGTCAGCTTCAGCCTGGAAACATCAGAGGCAGAGGCAGGTGGGGAAGGAAGGACACAGCCCTACAGGACACAACTCAGGTTGTGTTTTGTAACATGGGCAGAAAGTTGAGGAGGTTGTTAGCTGGAGTTAGTTGCTTTAGAAGGCTGTATAAGCCAGGATCACCTAGGATCTTTTTTTTAATTTAACAGAAAAGAATCTTCAGCTCCCCAGGTTAGGCTGGTGCTGCTTGAAGCGAAGGTCTCTCGGGCAGCTGTTTCACCAGTGCAGGGCTGGCATGAAGCTGGCATGTTGATCAGTTCTTACTCCATTACTGGTGGTGTTGCTAATGGGGGCAGCTCTCATGCTTGACCACACAAGGCCTTGCGCTCTGCCAGGTCACACAGGGATGTTTCAGAGGTAAGCAATTATGTACCCAGTAGTGAGACTCACTTTCCTCTGACCACTCCATGGCAACACTAAGCTTGATTTTACAGGCACAAATATATACTGCTTTTCTTTGAATCTACCACAATTAAACTATTTCGCTTTCTTACTGGTTTATAATGATCTTCTCTTTTCTACCCAAAACAACAAACTTCAGGTTAGTACTGAGCAGCCTCAAATATTCCTTAGGAAAAACATGTTTTTTTGCCAATAAAATATTGCAACCTTTATTTAAAACAAAATGCAAATTGGCAAAACTTTGTGGAACGACAGGCAAAGAGGCCCTTCAAAGGGCCTTATTTACATCAAGTTTAACACTGTTCGCAGTTCACAGTCAGACGATAGTGAGAGAATTAAATTAGAAAAACAACCAAAATATATTACAATAACAATAAAAACAAAAAACAGTTGACAACACTGGTAGAGTGATTGGTGATTAACGTGTTTCTTTTTAACCCATTCCTGCTCTCAGTGAGTTCACTACTGATGCAAACAGCGTGCGGAGCCCATTGGGCTCTACCTCCCATGCACAACAGACAGTTGAAGAATGACCTCCTTTGGTACAGACGTTTCTTATCATGTGTAGATATTGTCAATAAGTCAGGTGTTCCATAACCTCTTACTTTCCACCACCAGGGAACAGGCTGAAGGTTTGTTCTATGCTACAGGCAAGCAGAGCACAACCCCAGTGCCCACCTAAGCCAGATGGTGCCACTCATGCTAAAGCAGCAGGCTTCCAAGCATGCTGTAGTCACAACCCTTGGGTTGTCCTGCCAGCCACTGATCAGGAGCAGGGTTCAGTGTTTTACAAGAGAACACAGCAGCCTGTTCTGTTTGCAGAAACAATCTTCTGGATTCATTAGTGCTTGTCACAGCTGCTGGTGCCCAAAGCACCCACAAGCACTATGCAGAGTGCCTGAGCTGCTGGGAAAGCCTTAGTTAAATGGAACAGGCTCCAAGGTCTGGATTTCCCTCCACTACGACTGCACAGCGTAGCCCATCCTGCCTGCTCTTGCGCCCACTGCCTTTCAAGGAGTGCTGCTCTGTTACTGCAGCAGTTCTGGTGCAGCTGCTGTCCCATGCTGTGGGGTTTAGTTCCCGCTGCCCACAGAGAGCAGTGTGCCACAAAACTCTTGCATAAGCACACCTGATGGGATGTCAACACATGTGTGTGACTGTCTCACTGACAAGGCCAGTGGTGTTCAGGAGAGATGTCCTGTGTGAGAAGGACAAGAACAGGCACCCTCATTGTGTTCTGCATCAGCAGCACTGCTCCATTCAATTCTGTTTTCCCAGTGGCTAAATTTGATGCAGTCCCAACACTCAGACTCTTAATTCAGCTTCAGCTCTGTCCACACTAAAGACAATGATTATATTGAAGTGTTGCTGCTAGTCAGACAGCCAAGTGCACCACTTCTGGAGTTAAAGAGGGTGTACAGTGCAGGAAGAAAAGAGAATTGCACCTGTGAGTTGGCCAATTCCCCACAGTAGCTACAAAGAGAAAGTGCCCCATGCCAGCTCACTCGTGTGAGCGCATGCTTTGTGCTTGGTGTATACCAGGCCCTGTGTGCTGCCGTTTCCTGTTGCACTTTAAACTCTAGCCTGTTCTAGTGCAAGTGAGAGAGCCCAGCTGCAATAACATCCTTACCCTGCAAGGCCTGCTGACAGCGGTGAGGAAAGGAAACAACAGGAGTTTATGCCTTGTCCCCTACCCTGACCAGTGGAGCAAGAAGTGCTCTACATTGGCACAAATACCAGGGCTTCACCATCCCTATGTTACTTTGAATGTACTGTACAAGGCTGAAACCAGAAGAGAAGCTGCCACTGTAGAGACCTTTAAGGCCAAAAGCCAAACCTAGCAAAAGAGAGATGGAACTTTAACAGTTTTAGGTGAGTGGCTGCAGAAGGATGAACAGAATACTAATTTACAGCAGAACCAGCTTTCCAGATACTGTTCTGCTGCTATTCTGCCAGAGGGCAGGGGGCAAATTCAAGTTTGGGAATAAAACACTGTTAGGCAGAAGAAGCAGCAGCAATTCTACAGCCTCCTATTTAGGAGAAAAAATCCTGGTGTCAAGTCAACACTACCTCTGCCACCATCCACCCACCTGATGTAAGACAACAGGTAAGAACAGAGGGTTTTTTCCACCACAGGAGGGATCAGAACTGAATGGGCACCGTGACACACAGAGAATGTGGAGTCTCCATCTTTGGAGATACTCAAAAGCTGTCGGGATGTGGTCCTGGGCAGGTGGCTCCTGCTGGAGCAGGGGGCTGGGCAGGGGTCCCTTCCAGCCTCAGCTGCTGTGTGACTGTAAAAGCAGAGGGTGTTTCAGCTGTGTTACTGCCCACTGCCCAGTCCCATTGCCCATCACCTCTGCTGTGGGGAGAAGAAACCAGGTGACATCTGAAAGCGGGGATGACCAATGGAGGGGAACAGTCTTTCCTTGGGGCACAGTTAGTTTCTTCAGAAAGGACTGACAGAGGAGGGGGTTAGAAGCTAGACATTCCAGGAATTGTTTCCTATTCTATCATTTTTGCTGGAGGAAGACTGTCATTCAGGGAAAAAAACGCAAAAGCTTCAATCAAAATACTCATCAGAACTGGACTAACAGCCTTAAAATGTTCTGCTTAAAATACCTTTCCCCTGAGAATCACTTCAGTTTCAGTCTGTTTGTCCTAGGCTGAGAAGTAGTACAATGATGAAACCACACGATTGTCTGCCAGGGCAAACAAGACTTGCCCTTCTGCCCCGAAGAAAGCTCCCATACCTGTTAAATCCTCTTGATTGTTTGAAAGGCCATGTGAAGCAATATTACAAGCTGCCTGCCCTTTGCAGGTCACCTTTCAAAGACAGTTAGTTTGGTGTGCAGCAATGCACACCTTCAGTAAAGATGACTGAAAGCGATAAGGTAAACCACAAAAGCTCTCAGTAAAGTCTACATGACAGCGGGTTTGTATGCTGCCTTACAGGCGAGCATTGCTGTGAAAGGTCCTGGTGCAGCCCTCCCCAACCTGCTAAAGGTCCCACTGCAGAACCAGACAGCAGGTTTTGCTGGTTTTGGTGGGTAGGCTTGGTACTGACTGTAGGTCAGGATGAGTAACCCATGCTGTACTTTGATTTGTCTGCACTTAGGTACCAGCTCACTGAAGTAAAACAGATGTTCAGTCACTTAATGCCTTAACGTCAGCTGGGGTGGAAGAGTTGCTTTTTTTTTTCCTCTCCTCATCATTTCACTTACTTGAACAGTGAAGCTCAGGTAGTCCATTTTGCCTCACATACTGCTCCACCGGGGTGCATTCCTGCATTGTGACACAACTTCATTTACCACTGACCAGTATTAAAATGAGGATTCTCAGACATCATTTCTAAAGATTGTTCAGGTCCCTGTCTCACTATGCTCAATGGAAAAAACAGGGATGCTCACCAAGGCAGCCCAGCCTACTTCCAAGTACGAACAGGGCAATGATCCTGGACAGAAATGGAAGTGCCCACCGTGTAAATTCACATCTGTGCCCCAGCTCAACTCTAAATGCTCAAACGACAAGCAGTACAGACACACTTTAAAAAGTTAAAAAAGCATTTTAGCAAAAAATAAAAGATTTAAGGTGCAAAGCAAGTGAGATCCTCTAACATCACCGATAGTGTGAAGTGAGCAGCAGCATGCAGGGTAACGTGTATTTGGAGCCCAGCTATCAGGCCTGGTTTCCATTTCTCACAAACAAATTAGTTGAGGTCTTCCTACTTGCCAGTACATTTACATCTCAGGGAGTTGTGCGTATATGCAGAAGACCAGCTTTTTGATGCCACAACAGTCTACAACCAGCACTAGGACCAAGGAAGACAACTTCTATCACACAACTGCATTCATTGCTAGTAGGCATCAGGCATCAGCAACCATAACCCAGTGGGAGCGCTCCGAGGCAAAGCCATAACATTTGTTGTCGTTGCATCTCAAGCAGAGGAGTGTGCAGTTTATGTGCGTGTTCCCTTTGCCACAGCATAAGATTCTGATCTAGCCTTTTGTCATGGGTTCAGCAGTAGCAGTAATTTTTCTCCTTCTTGGTAGCTGATGCAGCGCTGTGTTTTTGACTTTCAGCCTGTGAACAGTGCTGATAACACCGATGTTTTTAGCTGCTGCCTAGAATATTTACCCTGACCAAGGACTCTCTGAGTCTCACGCTCTGCCACAGAGGAGGGGAAGCCGGGAGGAAGTAGAGACAGGACACCTGACCCGAACTAACCAAAGAGGTATCATGCCCAGGATGTAAAAACTGGGGGCAGGAACCCAGAAGATTTAGTTCACAGCTCAGTCGTCAGGTGGTGAGCGGTTGTATTCTCTTCCCTTGTATTCCCTGGTCATTATTATCATTGGTGGCAGCAGCAGTGGTCTCTGTTATACCTTAGTTACTGGGCTGTTCTCATCACAACCTGTGGGAGATACATTCTTTCGATTCTTCTCCCCATGCCTCCAGGAGCCAGGGGGAAGAAGGAGTGGGGAGTGAGTGAGCAAACTGCTTGAGTTAAGACTTGAACCACAACACCTTTAAAATACAGGAAGAAATTAAAAAGATGGCTGTGGTTCCCCTCTGCTCTGCCATCCACAGTCAACTTCATAAGCTAGGAAGCTGGAAGCCTGCAAGACCAGGAAGCACTACAACAAATCTCAGGAAGCCCTCAGTATGAAGCATCAGGCCAAGATAAGGGACAGATCCTGAGAACCCTGCAGCAGTGAGAGTGTGTAATGGGCAGGCCAGGCTATACTTCCTGGCTCTCCAGCTGGCCCTGCAGCGCTGTGACCCCTAAAGGAATGGGAAGAACAGCCAGGGATGGCAGAAGCTCTGCCTTACCTACCACAGATCCTCAAGGTGATGAAACTAAACTGGGGAGTCAACCTGGTAACAAGATAGAAACAATCTAGATCTTTAAAAAAACAAAACAAAACCACCCACCCCAATAACTGGCAAGTTGTGCAAGAGCCCCAGACTACTCACAAATGACCATCAAGCAGCACCGGTGCGAGACCACCAGAAATAGGTATCAACTGAGTGAAGGCTGTGTGGTGGGCAAGGGGGTATTCCAGTGGTAAGTTTGCCCAGTATCCCTGATGCTTCCGATACAACGCAGATGAGAACATGTGGTGGATGAGGTGGACAGGAGGGAAAAGGGATAGTTTAATATATTAACTAACTTTGCAGTTCTCATTACAGCAGCAACAGTGCTGTGGAAGTAAGCCATCTGGGCTAGTGCATCCACCTCCAGCAGCTCTGAATACTGTCAGTGCATTAGACCTTTCAACTGCACGTAACCTCCCTCTTGACGGCTACTCTAGCTCAGACTGCTCGGCACTTGGTACCAGCAGAGCCTCAGTGCCTTTCCTTTGCCATGTCAGACCAAAGCATACGCTGGCACAGACAGGGAAGGATGTGTACAGCCGTGTGGCCTGCAACCACTTCAGTACTCCAGCTATCACACATCAATTCATCCTTTCCAGTGCTAGAACCTGCCATCGGTACTCCTGCCTCTCAAAGGGAGAAGCAAGGAGCTTCCTTCCCCTGCCATACCAAGCAGATCAGCCTGACTAGATAGGGACAAACACAGGATGTTTGCCCCTTACAGCTTTAATCTACCCTCTCCATCCCCATTTTTTGAGATGAACCTGTAAACGTGAGAACTCAGTGATCTGAGGTACTTCACATACTCAAGTATCAGCCTTTCCTTTTGAAAGCATCAGTACAGAAAAAAAGTCCCCCCCCTCCCCATGTGTATTTCTCTTACCCAGATTGACAGTAGCTACCTTTGCACCACATCGCTGATTTCTTGGACACATGACAATAAGTTATTAAGGACGGGGTTTGCCCCAGGGACGCTAGCAGCTGCTGAGGAAACCTGCAGTTCCTGCAGGCTGAGTTCCAGTTTGCTCACGGCTTCCCGGAAGGCAAATTTGTTGCGCGTATGTGGGATGCAGTCCACATAGCCTGAGCAGTAATCCAACAGCTGGTGCCCTGTGTCCACCAGCTGGCTGTTTGGCGTCGGCTCAGTGATGGCACTCGAGAGAAGATCCGCGCACTCCAGCAGCGCTTCCTTGCTGATTTTGTCTGCAGAGATTTTCTCAGCTGCCTGTTTGGTCTTTCTCAGCGCTACTTTGGCGCCGGCCGTGCCATTGGCCAGTTTCACTGGGGAGGTGGAAGACGATGACAGAGGCACTTGAGGCGGAGGCATCACAGGCCTCCCAGATTTTCCACCAACAGGTGCTGCTGCTGCTGCCTTCTTACTCCCTTCACTTGATTCCAGTCCATGCTGCGCTCCCGCCACGTTGTTCAGCTCTTCTGCTGCATCTGAGCAGGCAGCTGGCTGTTGTAGGAGCCTCATCACTGGTGGTGGAGGTGGAGCACACTTTGGTTTTACCCGTCTGGGCCGGTCCCTGTCGCCAGAAGAAGTGACCTGATGCTCAGATAAGAGCTTAAATTTATTACCCTGAGAGTCTGTGCCAATGAGCTGCACATCTGCTGGAGTGTGTTTTAGAGTGGGTGAGATTAGGACTGGCACTTTGTGGTTATGAGTGGTTGGAAGTATTGCTGCAGCCTTTACTGGAGATGACCACCCTGGTCTCTCGGTATCCTCAAGGGCCCCTTGCCGTGGGCCACTGTTCTTTTCTTTGCCCTTAGGAGCTGCTGCTAGCCCTAGACCCTCCTTGTCTTCCGATCCAGATGGGTTTCGGAAAGGGAGTGCTGTGGCACCCCTTGGCAAGAGTTTTGCTTTTGGTCTCTCTCTGGTCAAAGCAGGGCCTTCTTCAAACCTTTTGGGAAGCAGCTCATTGCCCCTCCCCGTGCTCTCATCAGGCTGAGAGGAGGTGGACACTGTCCGTTCCAGCTGGAGTTTTGACCTCTGTGAATTTCTGGGGAGGGTCATTGCCATCCTATCCTGCTCTGGAAGCCCTGAGGACATGGAAGATGTAGAGTTTGACCTTGGAAAAGGTTTTGAAGGTTCTTCATTGCCAGTGGGTTTTCCTGCTCGTAAACCCAGTGTCTTTTTAATCAAGCGTGGTGTAAAGAAACCAGTGATGCCCGACCACCCACCACTGGTGCTTACGCCCCCACCACTGCTGGTACCAGTGCCATCATCGTTGTAGAAGGTCCTCTGCACAAAGCCCCCACCGTAACACTTAGGTGGTGCTAGGCTTGGGTCCTGCTGCGTGGGAGCAAAAGAGAACCCATCCACATGCTGCAAGGAAGCAACAGATGAAAAGTTACCCGTCAACTCATATTTCTTATGTGGCTGATTCTCCATCTCCCGGAAGGAACTGCTGCGTTTGGGAGGTGTGGGGGCATTTCTCTTCTTCATAAAGGAGCTGAAGAAGCCACCTTTTCTGTCCCTGGTGAAAGTGGTCTCTTTGGCATCCTCCAACAGGCTGCTGGGTGACTTGTCCCTCTGCTTGCGAGGCAGTGCAGGAGACCCACTTGTTGGCTGTGTGCTTCTGATAAAACCTAAACAGAAGAAAAAAGTGTGAATCTGCAAAATCAATTTCATTTTCACCTCCCTATCCTGCAGTGCACTTTATGGGCCTGGCATACTCAGCTGCCCAGATTCTGCAGGTTCTGCTTAGAGGCAGGTTGAGAGGAATTTAACACTTTTATTTTTGTGCAAGGCTGGTGTGATTTTTTTTACTTTTATCCCACTTCTGCATGTGTGCATTGTCTCTTGTCTGAACTGAGGAGGCCACTTAGGAGAAAGGTCAGGAAAAGATGAAGTTCCTCTTTTCTTCCAGTTTCTTATTCCCTTCCTGTATTTTTTTCCTCCTTCCCCAAATACCACAAGATAAAAACAAAACCTCTTGCTGCATTGTCAACCTTAGTTTTGAGGCTGTCATTCTAAAAAAAGCAGCAAAACTAAATTCTAAAGAAATACAGTGGGATTTACTAAAAGAACACTGAACAAGCTGCAGTGTTTTCTATTTGCTAGTGAATAATTGGGCTGATAAGATGGCCAACAGCCCTGATGACACAGCAGTAGAAAGCAACTTGCCCTGTGGTGTTGGGCTTTTTTCTTTTGTGTTTTCTTCTGTTTCTCTGGCACTGATACCAGCACCAAGCTTGTCCCAGAACACATGGCCTCACTGCCACTGTCCTAGTGCCCATACCTGGTGCCGAGCTGGAAGCTGAGTGCTCCACAGTATCCTGTGTTCCCTCAATGTTCTCCTTGTTCTCTGCCTGCTTCTTCAGTGTTCTAGTCTTGGAGGGAAGCATGGGCAACCGGGGCAAGTAAGGAACTATGGATGAGGAGGAGGCTGTTCGTCCAAGTTCCTCTGCTACCTCTGTAAGGAAAAACAAAAATCAACCCAAACAATAAGGGAATAGTTGAAACAGAGACTGGCAGAGAAAGAGCAAAAGAAAATCTGGGTCTTTATTGCAAACCCAGACTGGCAAGAAGAAATAAATTACTACCTAGTTCATGGATTTAGGTTTTGCTCAAGTCTAGAGGTATTCAGGGTAAGATGCTTGTTTTTCACAATATTTTCACACCCAGTGACATTTTTATGAGCTCAGGAAAACAAAAACAATGGTAGGATCTGCACAAAAGGCCTAGTATGAATCTACTTTTTTGCTGGGTTAAGAGTTGCTTAAGAGCTAAAGTCAGCACTGCCTCTGTTTTCAGCTAAGGTGCTTCTTGTTGACGCTCCTGGGATCCCTCAAAAGATGTGTCCTCTGTGGATCTGGGTCTAAGCTACTCTGCTTGAAGCAAAGCCCTGCAACTCCCCATTAGAAATGAAGACTGCACATTTCCTTCCCAGCCTCAGCACAAGGTATGTGATTGACTGAAAAAAAAAACACCAAAAAAATCCCCCACAACCTCCTGGCCATACTGAAGTTGGCATTTGTGGGCCACTTGATGGGCCTGATATAGACCCACCCTGGTAGAATTCAGCCTGGTGTGCTTTTCCTGTGGTAGGGAAGTGGATAGCTTCATATTTAATTTAAAAATTTAGAAGATGCTCAGACATTTCTGCTTGTTTGCTGCCCAGTACCACACGTCTCACCAGTATTTAACTCTCAGTGGGTTATATTTGACAGCTGAGTTGTACGGATTTGCTCCTACAAGTAGCTAAGTAGAAAATCCAGGGATTACAGCAAACTTAAAAAATGAAGGCTGGTAGAAGAGTATTTCACGACCTAACTGCTGCAGTCACCAAGAGGACTGTGATAGGCATACATCTCTCTCTCTCAACATCACTTACTATTCCCAGCTCTTCAGTTTGGGAAACAAGAAGCTTCCTCTATTAAAGGACACTATATTCTTTAAATTAACTCTTCAGCATTTTAGTGTTCAAATGAAGCTATACTGTCCCCTGCATTGCTATATGTCTAAGGTTATTTAGTATTTGTTCAGCAAGTAAGAGAACTTATTTACCTACTGATGGTTAAGAAATGAAGCTTCACCACAACCTCCACTGCTAGCAGATGAGCCTTATGGGCCTATCCGTAAGCATAGCACTCTGGAAGGAAACTTTCAGTACTGTTGCAGAAATAAAGCAACATGGGCTCTCACCCTCTGAGATGCTTGAGTCGTGGAACATGGTTTCAAAAGCCTGGTGGGTCTCAGCAAAGGAAGGTCGGTCTGGTGGGTTCCACTTCCAGCCTGCAATGTGAGAAAGCAGAGTAAGCCTCAGTGTCTGAAACAGGTAGGAGGAATTTTATTCTGTGCAAGGAGAAAGAAAATACACAAGCTGTCCCAACTGTACTCAGACTCTGATCTCCTACAATTAAACAGGCTTTAGAGTCATTCACAGAAATTAATTCACAGCAGCAGTCAGTCACCCTACCATATCCTAACTAACCAAATCTTGAGAGGAAGGAACCAGTATTAAAAATCCCAGCTGTCTGCCAACTCAACTATTTTTTTTGTGTCTCCCTATCCCTCTTTCAAAATTTTTGGGGCAAAAATGAATTCCATGTCTGCTACCCTGGCTGTTTGGACGGAACACACATCTACCCCAGTCACAGATAACTGTGCATGCAAAGCTCCAGGAACATTCTGCTCACATTCTCTTAATACTGAAATTCAGGCAGAGCCTTCCAAAAGGAGAATGTATGTATCCTGTGGGGGGAAGAGGAAGAGAGTGCATTGATCTGAGATGGATCTTGGAAAATTATAGAAGGGTATCATGATGAAAAGTGTAATATCTGTAGTTGGAAATCTGCATGAGGGGAATGTATCCTAGAAGCAGCTGACTGTCTGTTCATACCACTGTAGGGTCTGGGAAGTGATTGGCATTCTGCTCATTTTGGGTTCTGTTGATATCATAAGAATTCCCTGCTGTTGTCAGCTTCCTGAAAGTTTTTTAAAGCAACATCCTCTGTCATTACCCAACTTCCTTGTTTTATAACTAAAGTTCACCTTGACTTCCTCTGACATGCTGGGGAGATCAGGCATCCCTGAAGACAGGCTGCAGAATGGCCTCTTCTACCCTGTTTTGTCTGTCCTGTACATTGAGGGCCACAGAGATTGCCTGAGTTAGCACCAAGGAGTCTTCTCCCAGGTCACACTGACAGGGTGTCTCTGTTCAGAGCTGCTTACCTGATTCAACAGCATGGCCTGGTTTGCTTCCTAGGATCTTCAGCCTTTTGCCTAACATAGTCTCTTGTGGGACTCAAGGAGTCCCGCTCTTGCAGGACTGAAGGAGACTGGCAATGCTGTTAAACCCTGTTGCTCTCTTCCTGTAGCAAACTGTATTTTTTTTTTTTGCCTTTTATTAGTACTTTTTCCATTTGTTATGGTTCATTAGGGAGTTCTTCATGGTGTGCTTGGAGGATGTGTTTTGTGCAACTTTGTCAACTACGTGTCTCCTGCACAGGTGCTGTGTTTGCAGAGAACTAAATTTCTTTCCAGTTTAGAGATTCCACAGTAAAAGTCCTACTGACAAAATACCAGTACAATGTGCCACAAAATGGTACTGGGCTGTACTCAGAGATGACAGGTTTTGGAAGTGAATTCTTGTTCCCTAGAGACCACACTTATTTTGTACCAGTAACCAGGTATGTCTCAGGCGATGGGCCCTTTTCCGCACTAGCTAACAAAATGGCACAAAAGAAGAAAGGACTTCAGAGTTATATACAGATTTCTCCCACCTCTCCCAGGTTTTTTCCTCCAAACTGGAAGAAGATACTCACATGCCCTCATCAGTTCATAGACCTTTGGAGGGCACCCCTCTGGTTGTTCCATCCGATAGCCCTTTTCCAGCAGATCATACACCTGAGAGAGGTCAATGCCTGGATATGGTGACATCCCATAGGTAGCAATCTCCCATAACAGCACCCCAAAGGCTGCAAAAGGAGGAAAACAGATTTCCTGGTCATAAGTTTGTCCTTCTCTTGTGCTGCTCATTACATTGTGGCCTTTACTGCAGCTTGAGGCAACATTATTCTTGCACAGCTATTTCAGGCCAGTCTAGGTGAAGACATTACATGCTAAAAATGTTATTGTGGCTTGGCATGTGACTGTCTCCTCCCCACACTTCTGTCCAGGCCAGAAAGCAAGTTACTGTCTTGGCTGGTAAACAGAAACAAAATGAAAGAGAAAAAAAGACTGGAGTTTTCTTACCCCACACATCTGATTTGATTGAAAAGGTGTTATAGGCCAGGCTCTCAGGAGCCGTCCATTTGATTGGGAATTTGGCTCCAGCGTGAGCTGTGTAGGTATCTCCAGTCATAAGCCGACTTAAGCCAAAGTCAGCCACCTTGACCACATGATTTTCTCCAACTAAACAGTTTCGTGCTGCCAGGTCCCTGTACAAAGCGAAAAAGCACAGTCTTCTACTGAAGCAAGAGCAGGGCTTTTGAATACAGTTTTGTGGTTGTATAGCCTGTCCCTCTCTTCTGAATTGGGAAGCATTCTCTTTATATAGCAGGTAAAGGCAATGTGAACCTTGCTCTCAACAGTGTCAGAAACTGAGTGGACTTATTCTTAGAAGCAGTAAGTCAGGATTAGGGCTCATTCTTTAAATTCTAATGAATTTCCAGTAATGACAGCTGTTACAATGAGAAGTTTATGTTTCCTGAGAATAGGATGAGATCAGCAGCTCATTACACACCAGTAACAACTTTATGGCATGGCTTAATCTGCCTGGATTAAAACAAGACTTGAGGTTGACAATGTCTTACATATAGGGGGTACATCAGAACAGGACAGCACCAACTTTCACAGCTGTCAGGCACAAGATTTTAAGTCTGCTATGAAAGTCATGAGGAGAAGGTACTGAAAGACTGTATTGAAACCAAAAGAGCCAATAGATAAGCCAGTGTGAAACCTAACTTTGGAAGAATCTTTCCCCAAAAGATGAATTCCTGGGCTACCATGTTGGTGGCCTGTTCATCATTGCAATCTGAAACTCTACCAGCTCAATCTGACTTTACCCACCTGTGAATGAAGTTCTTCTTCTCCAGGTACTCCATAGCAGAAGAGATCTGAGTAGCCATGTAGAGTAGCACAACCGCACTCACTTCCTCCCGGTTGCATTCCCGCAAGTAGTCTAGCAGGTTCCCATATGGCATGTATTCTGTCACAATGTAAAAAGGTGGCTCCAGGGTACATACACCTAGCAGTGAGGAGGAAAGAGCACGTGAATAAAGCTTCCCTTTCTTCCCTAGCTTACCACTACTCCTGATTTAATATTCATTTGTCATATTTTGTACTGATGTTTCTCTGAAAAGTGAAGACTTCCATTACAAGACCCAAATCAATGCAGTCCAACTTAAAATTTAGTGCTTCTGTCTATTTATATGTCTGCCCACTTTACAGACATAGAGAAACATGTCTATCAAAGCACTGCTATTCCTATACAATATAGATGAAGGAGTAGCTCTGTTTCTGGAGGGTTCCTGAATGAAATGGGAATGATTTCGAACATGTATGATTTGCTTCCCTTCCCCTCTCTCCCTCCACGAAGCTAAAGCATGGCCAACTGGAAGTAAATACCTGTCAACTGGCAAGATTCTAAGATTTTGAGACTGAAGTGTCACTACAGAGTAATGTGAAACAGTCCAATGTGTGCTAGCTGAGTAAGTGATCAGCATGGTGGGACCTGCTTCTAAAGCATCATTCTCACACATTCTTCAGATGACTACTTGCTACGGTCATTGCAATTATGTACAAAGTATGTATTAGCAGAGAAGGAGGGCAACAGGATACTCATGTCAAATCTCTGTGAACTCCCACTGCAGCACCGCTTTGTGCCTCTTCCTACTGTTGCACACATACAGGAGTGAAAGACAACTATGCTGTGCATCAGAAAAAGCAAAAACACATCTCTGATGAGAAATCTTTCTGTCTCTACTCCTGGAACCAGATAGGGCTGGGCAGAAACCTCATCTGTGCCCATTTTTTAAGTGGGTACAGAATAGTTGCCATTATTAAAAGCCTTCACATTCTTCACATTTCTCCTTTCATCCTAGGCTTGGCTTGACAGCTCTGCTTCTGAAAGCAGTGAAAGTCCAGAGGCAATTAAACTCTAATAAAAAAGTTTAGGGTGTCTCCTTAAGAATCCTTGTACATGTAAAATTAACATCTATGCAGACTATTTAACAGTGATCATCATATCATGCATTTGCCACTAAGACAAACAGGGCCCAGCCAAGCTGTAAAGTCTGCAGATTTCTTCTAGTCATGTACTGTTTGATCTGACTTGTATCTCCAGTGCCTTGATCTCATGTACTTATTTGGCGATACACAGGGACCCTTACAGCAGCAGGAATCTGGCTGTTTCCTGCTTAACTGTGGAAAAATTTGCTCTATTTAGTACAGCTTTTTCTAGAAATGTCTCTGATTTGAAAAGCATGAAGAACAGTATTTGTTGTGCTTCCAGTAAAACCATTTCTTTCACTTTTAATTTTCTTACAATTTTGTTCTGTTCTATCAGAAAAATAAGTCTTAAAGTAATTCTGTAAATCTGATTTAACCCTTGGAACACGTCTCAGGCCAAGGATACAAACTAATGGGAGGCTGATATTGCAAACCTTTATGTCTAGTAATGTAAGCGACTATATTTGACGTTTTATTTAAAATTAGAGTCTTTCAGCTCAAATACTACCTAAAGGAGTAGCCTGTCAAAACGCCACCCATAACATGACCTGATTTAAAGTTATAGAATTACAGAAAACCTGCCCCTGCTTTTAAACAAGACAGATTTCATTCTGGTGGAAACTGAAGTAAGAACAGAAAGAACAAGGTATTTCACTAACCTAACAACTGCACTAGATTTGGGTGCTTGATCTCCTTCATCACAGCAGCTTCTTTCAAGAACTCTTCCACCTCCATGGTGTCTTCCTGGATGAGCAGAGGCAAAAGAAGGAAAAAATTATCTTCATGAACAAAGCCTGCTTAATACCACATATCCTAGCTGAATATAAGTGATGGCATCCTTGTCTCCATTCTGCTGCTTTGGCTTTTTACTGAAAAAAAAAAAAATTATATATAATAGCCCTGAAAAGCTGCCTGGCTGGCCTTGCAGCATGGCCAAGTGATAGATCTGCAGTACCCAGAAAGTGCTAGGCTTTCTTGTTTGGTACCTATTGTGGCTACCAAAGCAGTTATGGCTGGTAAGAGAAAGACTCTCAGGATCACTTAGCTCCCTTGCCTAGCTACAAAATTTAAGCTTGAAAACTCCCTCACATAGGGAGTACACAGAATTGTAGCTGTTCATGTTGAAACAAACAGAAGAGTTTGACAAGACAGATGAATGGAGAAGATTAATTTTCCAGGAGTAGAGGAAAAGTTGCAGAACATATTTCCAACACTTTTGATTTCTTAAAGCTTCCACAGGTCTTCTGAGGCAAGGGAAGTGGGCCTGGCATCCAGCTGTACAGACCTGCAGTTCCTGCAGGTGCTTGCTGGGCCAAAGTTCAAAATTGTTTCTAAGACACATGCATTGGTGCAAGTTTGATGAGCTAACCTTGTTCTGCAAAGCTACTCTCAAGCATGGGGTTTCTGCAGATCAGCACACTCCATTTTCTGATATTCATATATTTAAGTGGTATAATTTGAGAACATTACAATTTCCTTACCCTTATCATAAATGAACAGAACATAACAATCTGAAAACTCACCTTTAACGTTTTCACAGCAACTGTGAGATTGTATTTTTTCCAGACACCCACGTACACCTCACCATACTGCCCTCCCCCAAGTTTGTGCTTCATGGTGATATCAGTTCGCTCCATCTCCCACTTGTCATGGATGGGGGACACTCCGTAGACAGTGGGCTTATTGCACTTGGGTGCTGGGTAATGCAAAGTTGTCACCAGTCCATCTGCTACTGTTGAGTGATGGTGCACCAGCTCTGCTAGAGTGCTGAAACGGCTCTCTGCTGTCACGTATACCTGTTAAGAACCAGGAATCTATTTAAATGAAAGTTCTCAGTAACACTGGAAAACTAGTACAGTAAAAACATCCTAACATGTTTAAAATAAAAATAAAACTCAGAGAACCAGATTTTAAAGTATTTGTTCTCATCTTGTTGGGCAAATGAATTATTAATCTGTGGGATTTTTACCTACAGAAGGCAGCCAGGTATAAGCTGTCACTTGAGGGCAGTGATGTCTCCTGCCTTGTGCGGTATAGGACTAGAAACTGGAATTCCTGTAGCGAAGCAGGAGGCCTGTTTCTGCATCTTCCAACACAACATACTGCTATTTGATCGAGGTTAAAAATGCTGACTTACCAAAGCTCTTCTTATTCTAAGTGAACCAATGGAAAGACACCACATCAAACCACAGCTATTTTGCTCTCTAGCTACCTTCAGTCAGGAGAAGTACTGTCTGTACTTCTTCCAAAGTGGTGTTTGGTGAGTTATTAAAGAACATGTATACCAAAAGAACATGTACACCGAGGAGTGGACCTGTCTTCTCCCACACATAGCCCTCCCATAACAGCCTGCAACTTGAGATTCTGTATCACCTGTTAATTATATCTTTATTTCCTCTCCTCACAGCACTGTCCAGAGATCCTTACCTTTCCATCTGAGGTGGTATTGATCCTGTAGTGGTAAACACGTCCTTCGTACCTGAGCGAGATGGACAGCTGCCCTGGGCTGCTCTCGCTTTCACGAACCAGGAAGCTGCCATTGATGAGACTGCTCAACAGATACTCTGCTGCACTGCGTGACACTGGCCCATGGTACCATGAATGCTTTTCCAGGCTGTTCACTGGTGTGATGTAGTTGCTTGGTACCCAGCCCTGCCCATTCTTTGAGCGTACCTCGCTCCATTCACCATTCTGGTTGTAACCCAGGACTCGTAACTTCTCACCTATGACCAGAAAGAATAAAGGAAAATAAGCACAGTGTAATCTACTGGGTCTCATTAAGGGAGAAACTCATCATCAGCTGACTAAGCCTGGATTTGTGGTTAGCAATAAAAAAAAGGCAGCAGCTATCTTGTAAGTAAACTGCTGTATATAAATTATTTATGAAGTAAAGTTTTAAGCAGAACACCCAGGATACTGCTCCCTAATTTACTGCAGTGTGAGTGACGAACAGTAAGAGCTCCCTGTAGTCCCGTTTTTTAGACTAGCAAGACTATTTTTCTTGGAGGGAAGAGGTGTGTCTCCTTGAAACCTTAAATGGCATGGGATTTAAACCAGTTCTGCAGCAGGTCATATTCTCATATATGTACTGAACAGAAATAGAAAATCTCGGTGCAATTCTTAATTATTGATTTTGCCCCAGCTGAAAGCGCTGAATTCTGTTACCATCAAGAATGTAATGGTTTTTCTCTCCCACTCCCTAAACCAGGCGTCTCGAAGGGCCAGTGATCTGGGGAGACTAGAACAAGAACAACTGCAGCTGGACTAGACTGTTCGTCAGCGTCACACAAACCTGTATCTGCACTAGGAGAACTGCCCAGCAGGTGTCTCTCCAACACAAGTGAGAGAAAGAACGTCTACTTAACCAGTTTAGAGAAAAATCTGCAACTATTCTCACTCCTATTCCTCTCTGGAGCAGGATTCTGCTTTCTATTTTCTGTTGCTCAACCTGGTAGCTGCTCGATGATTCACAGCCTTACCTTTGGTGATGCTGAGGGTGTTGTCACCGCTTGCTACAAAATCATAAAGTGCAACAAAGAGATTGGGATCGCTCTCAGTGGCTCCAAGCAGGTTCTCCTTGGAGCTCCATCTGATGGCTTCATTCAGCGCCTGGGGTTCAACATCGCAACCATAAGGGCGGTGCAAGGCCTCTGAAGAAGGAACGGAAGAGGAAATTACTTTGTGTACAATTGTAAATAGAACAAACTCCAGTGTAGAGCAGATCGAAACTCTGACTGCACAATACACTCTTTATGGAAAGGGAAAACCACATGCATGTCTTGGATCAGTGGTTTTCAATCCTCACTTTTCTGACTCTTCATTCTATAGGTTACTTCTAATATGGGCTGGAGGATGTGATTAATTGTCTAGATACCAAGTACCAAGCTATGTATATAAAATTTCTATTTAGTATTTATTGTATTTTATATATTCCATTTATATACACTTCTATTTGAAAGTATTTAAACATTTATAGATAAAAAATGGGTAAGAAATTAAAAGTACCTTTTTTTGATTATATGAAGTAGTGAAAGAAACCTTCTGATGCTGAAATACTATGTTTCATGTTTTTCTTGTTTCTGTGGCTGAAATAGCCTCGATCTGAAGCCAACATCATAAATACAAGTGACACAGACTGAATCATGACGCAAACGAGATCGACAGGGTAGGACAGTAACTGATGCAGTACTAACAAGAATGATGGCGATTCACAATACATTTCAAGACTGTGTTAAATAAAACATGGAAAACTGACAAGGACAGAAAGTAGTAAAAGTGATGCCAGATAGGTAGCAGTAGTGTTTCTGAATTCCCAGCTCTGTTTTGCTGGCTTTACAGACAACTGATACAAACTAGATAGATGGAGGGAGTGCGGGTGGAATCAGTCTTGGTTTATAAACAAAAAAGTCCCCACAGTTCCTGTGATGATAAAAACAATGCAAAACTGTCCAAACTCTTCATGCAAGCACTATGCCAAGACCATCATTGGCTTTCTAACCCAGAGAGAGGGTTACTGGGAACACATAGCCAAATAAATTTCAATATTAAGATATGAGAAGACCAATGATGAGTTTTAATACATACGGGCTGCTCTAGGGGGCAAAAAAAATAAGAAGATGTAAAGATACAAATATTTTCTCTGATGGTAGAACTGACCCCAAATTCCTGTCCCAATACGTATTTCCAAATTCTCTTGTTGAACTTAATTCTGGAAATGTACACAGTAAAGAGATTTCATTAAAAGCATCAGACACAAAAAGTCCTCTTTAAAAAACCTGAGGCTTTCTTTGCTTTACAAGCATTGCCATGACCCATTTCTGAGGGGCTGAGAAGTAAGGCTTAGGACGTTTTTAAGCAGACCACTGCCAAAGAACGCATGCATGTGACTACCCCTTCCCTGCACTCCTATGAGATTTACATTCATGAGCAAGAGCAAGTCTATAATGCACTTTAAAAGAGAACAAAGAACTCAAATGTAATACAGGATGGAAAATTGGGAAGTTAGAGAGACACAAAACACGAAGGGGCCTGTGTCAAGTAATAGGCAAACAGACGCCAAATCTGTGTCATAGGACAGAGCTCAAGCCTGGAAAATGAGGACGTAGTGGGTTTTCATATTGCAGGTACATGAGAAAGTAAATGGTTGAGGTTTGTTCAGTTTTGTTTTTAAACACATAGCTAAGCATGTGTCAAAAGCAAAGGCTTTCTGGTAATTATTCAGAGTTCTACTGCTCGTATAACCTGCTCAACTTACAATTACTTAATAACCTACCTTCTCAGCCCTGCCAAAGTAGCATGCTCATCAAGGTTTTCCTAGCAAGAACAGAAATGACTAAACTACCAAAATGTTACTTCATTGATTTCACTGTTTGAAGATGCAATGTTGACATACGCTTCTTATTCCTAACTATCAACTGCAATTAGTTTTACAATATACTAAACCATTCAGACTGGCTTTACCATGGAAAAAAGAGGAAATCCCAATGCCTGCTCAGCTACCTACATTACTGTATAGCTGCCAACATCCCCCTGTAATTTTTTAGGACTGAGCATGTGCATATACATGTCCACTTGTTAAGCACCAGGAAAAGAACACTAGTTCCTAAATACAGCTCTCTGGAGCAAAAATACAAATTTAACTAAATAATACATTCTTTATACTCTTACAGGGACTTGTGTTAGTGTTTCAGTGCCTTAAGCGAAGTAACTCAGCAAACGCGCTATATGAGAAATCTGACTTCTGCATCACTGCCAAGGAGCAAACACAAAAGTAGGCAATGTTTCCAACAAATATCCAACCTTTCAGCTCCAAATTATCTTAATGATGTTTAAATAACGTCTTACTTTCAATTACGTATCTGCTGAAATGCGAAAGGTTTTAAATAGAAATATATGCATTAATTCTAAATCAAAACATATGTTAAGTATCTTTCTCAAGCCAGAAAACCTCATGAACTAAGCACCCAACCCCTACTTAAGAGACAGCGCAGAGCAGAGCATGTAATGATGCACTCAATAGGTAAGCCTGAAGCAGCCCAGTACCAACTTAGCTTCAGAGCTGCTGCAGTGAAACCCATGACCAGCTAAGCATGCCCATGCTGAGCCCCACAGCAGGCACTCCAGCCAAGGCAAAACCAATAGAATGCCACCTGCTGCTCAGCACTGAGCAGCTCTTGCCCACATTGAACCATTTGTGGTGCTGTGCTAGATTGCCAGCAGAGATTCAAAGCAGGGGTGGGACTACTACCACTTCCTCAGGAATGCCTGGGAGGCTGGCACATGCTCTTGACACCCACTTTATGTACAGAAAAAGCCAGCAGAAGTTAATGTTTAATGAGGAGCTTCAATTGCTTAGCTACACTACTTACCTAGAAATCACATTACCTAAAAAGCAAATGCTTTAAGAGTTCATGTCTCACCAAATTCCTTCACTTTCATTTTAGAGTGAGTTGGATGTTTAAGTAACTGTAAAGGTTACCCAACAGCTACTAAAGGGGACTTTACCAGGATATAAATGTGCCTATTGCAGGATATTAGTACACAATAACCTATGCTGCTCAATACAGTGGGGGGTCTATATCATCCAGTACGTAAGGTTACGGGAAGTCAGTGAAACATGATGGTCTCATAAACCTCATTAAGGAAACTAAGATCACCAAATCATATCACAAGTGATTCTCTTCCAAATGAATAGTCTGCAAGCTCTATCCACACCAAGAGTATGGAAATGAGCTGGGAAGTTCTGTTTTATACCAGCTCCTTTTAAAGGCTAGCTATAAATCATATACTACCACTTTCATTTCCTATAGAATGGAAAACTTACATCATCATTTAGTATATGAGTAATACACAGCCATGCGAGGAGGTTATTCATCTATCTCCTTCCTTTTCTTTGTTCACATAATACAATTTGCTTCCCTCTGGATATGAACACTTTTCCTATTCAGCCAAAATGTAAGTGGTGTTTTGTCCCGTACCCTGTGCTGCCAACACTGCGATTACTGTTCTGCTTGGTCCAGGGGCAGGAGAGAGTATATGCTAAACCTTTAATTCTAGAATCACATTATGTGCTGAAGAGGTCTCTATTTCTGAAATACCAACCGTGTAACTGCTCATAAAAATGAAGCATTTCAATAATCCCCAAACCCAGATAAAACCAGGCAATCTCAGTACTGCCTGTGGCTGGTCTTAGAATACAAGGCAAAAGTAGATTTGAGAAGAACCACACCCTCCTTTGAAACAACTGGACAAATACAGGAAAGGGACAGCACAACATTACATTCCTGAGCATCATACCTGTGAAATTCACACCAGGCTCAGAGGCTTCCTCGCCAAGGCAGCAGAGCAGCTTGCCCTCCTTGCCATAGCTGCTAGACTGGAAGAGGACCGTATCCACAATCATGCTGTGCTCACAGCAAGCAGATGAAGCTGCTTGACACGAGAAGTCCTGGACTGCCACTGCCAGCAGAAACGCTACCAGTTGATCCCTGCTTGCAAGGCTGGTGGCCAACGAAAAAGCAAGTGCTGCAGAGCAGGCAAAGCAGAAACTGGGGAAATCAGGCTGTGGGCTAACATGGTTATTAGCTGGAAGTGAGGGTGGAGCTTCCCAGGGAACGCTGAACAAACAAGAGGATGTGGGGACTGGACTGCAAGTTGAAACAATTTTGAGATGAGCTATAAAGACAGAGTTTTGTTCTGATCAGAGTTAGGCAACAAAGTGTTTGGGAAGAAAGCAAACAGTTTCCTTGGAGAAATTCCCTTGTACAAATTACAAAACAGATCACTCATTAAGAAGACTGCCCAGATTGATTAATTTTTCCACTCCACATACCATTGCTGGAGCATTACTTAGATGAATCAACAGGAAATGGCGTTAGTGAAAATACGTATGTCTAAGAGATGTACAAGCACTGAACAAGTAAATACTCTTGAACATTTCAGGATTTCAGAAAGAAAGAGAAAGCAAGGGCAGTAGAGTACACCCAATGGGAGCTGCATATTTGCTGACTACTAAGAGTCAGGAACTCTCCAAAACAGCACCATCAAATTTACCTCTCAAGAACTGTAAGATGTGTTGGATGAATTCTTCAGAAGCCTTAGTGCTTTTGAAAGGCTGTACTGTATCCTTTGTATCAGGACAGGCTCCTACTAACATGTGGACAAGAAATCACCATAGCAGTCTCACACCTGGGATGGTGGCAGGCCTGCAGAGGGGTGAAAAGTGAGCAGGGAGAAGGAAGTCAAGGGCTGGGTTGTTGTGGGAAGGAGAGAGGAGATGTTAAAGCTTACTGAGGAGGAAGACTAAAAATAAACCACATTTCTACAATACATTAACACCACTGCTCTGTGAGAAAGGTAGCTGTGCCATGTGATGAGGACTCATCAGGCTGAAGGTAAGAAATTAGCAACCTGACTTATTCAAAATGCTTGTATTTTGTAAGACTATGGAAAAACACTATAATAAAACCACATGTATCTTGGGGTGATGGGGAATTGCTTTCACGTGTACGGTGTGACACAAGTTATGTCCCCTACCACCAACTCCTAATGTATGTGGAAAAAGTAACCAGAAAGAGAAAATAACTTAGGCTGGCTACCTGCATAGTGTTGTCTTTGTAAAGTTCTGACAATCGAGTTGCCTTTTTTCTTCCTTATCCAAAACCAAGCTCAGCAAATCCTGCGGCATGCTACCTAGTAGCCAGAGGTTGCAATGCCTTTACTTAACAGCTCCTAGGCTTTATCTCTTTTCCTCTTCGTTTTTGCCTCTTTGTTTTACTGTTTTCTCCCTTATTTGCTCAAAATAGTCTTCATTACACTGGTATTTGTACCAACTTTAGTGTATCTGTTAATACACAAAGAATAAGCAGGATTTGTAGAGAAAGACAGCATAGCCTCAAAAACACGTACATGAGTTTTGTAACACACATCTGAAATGGTACCAGAAAATGGCAAGCTACATATGGGGTTTTGGCTAAATTACTCTTAGCTGTTACAGTTAATAACCTTAGTTAAAATAACAAATTTACTTGTTAGTTAAAATAGACCAGATGAGTAATTGGTATTTCGAACAAAGAAGAACTAGTGGAAAGATAGGTTGGATTAACAATGTAACTTGCAAAGGTATCTATTGACTCCATCAGTTTTAGCCTTTGTCGGAAGAGTATCCTTAGCCAAAGCCTAAAAGCTGGCTGATCTGCTAACGACCTTCTGATGGGAATCAAGCAGCAGCCAGCACCGGCATTATGGATAAGTAACAATTAGGCTGGAAGCTTCCTGTTACAGGGCCGTTTTGTCCCTGCACCCTTCCAGCCACCCTCCTGAAGGCGTTTCTCAGTGGGAAGGACATAGAATGTCGCTGCACAGTGTGTAGCAGTTGATAAGGTCCTGTCAAATAACCCCAAGCAGAAAAAAGTCTGACATCTTTCTGCCTTCTAGATGAGCATTATTTCTTTTACAACTGATTTTCCTAGATACTCTAGGCTGTACGCCATCAGTTTGACACCTCCATCCACCACATCTGCATCCTGTTCTATTCCCTTCACAGTAAGTGCACAATATAAAATCTTAATTCTGGTATATTCAACTTCCTCGGTGAAAGAACCCACCTTTCAGGCACAGCAGCTCTTCCCAGCTTTTTAGGCTATTCCCTGTGGTGCCCTTCAAAACTGTTTCCCAAGAGTGGTTACCCATCTTGTACAACCTAAGTCATCCATATCTAGAAGCATTTCTCTAGTTCTTCCAGTGATGGGAAAAAAGTTGAATAAAAGGAAATCTTGCTGACTGTGCTACTCTGAAATGTATAATTCAGGGAGCTCCTAAAAACAGTCGCTATATTTTGAACTTCTGAACCAACTGCCAGTGTCCCTAAAACATGTAAATGGAAATACAGCCCTGAAATGTACTTGGTATTGGCAGCAGGCCAAAGTGACTGGTTTGTCAATGGAAGGAAGAGGCAAAGAAAAGGTTATAGGGTAAATACTAGTTATTGCATACAGTCTCAATCTGTTATCTTTCATTTTGCAGCAAAACCATAGGCTGTATGTGTACGTGTTTGTACAAAGGGATCCCTTCACAAAGGGACACATACATACAAGGCCACCAAGATCTCTGCATATGCCACTTCTTTCACTTTTTTCACTTTGAGTTCTCAAACTAAGTGCCAATATAAATATCAATGCACTATTTTACATGCAGACTCATTTTATATACTTGCATTTAAAACTACCAAAGAACAGACTTTGGTCAACTTGGAGCACAGAAAACAGGCCATCCAGTAAGTAACAACCATTAGCGTAACGTCTACTTTCCACTGCATCTTCAAAACATACATCACTAGACTTCAAGATCTTTAACCAGCCTATTAGTGGGAGGACTCCTGCTGTAACGAATAAGAGGAAACAAAATTGATAACACAGCAGCAAGAGGGTTTCCTATTTTGCTGACATGACTGGAACAGTATCAAGCTCTACAGCAGCTTTGTTTCTGAAGCCAAGTTTCAGCACTTCCTACCAACCAAAAATACTCAAGGCAAAGTACATACTAAAAAGCAAACCAATGCTGAATAGTCCAAGTTCCTGCTGTCTAATAATGTGGCAGCATAGAAGCAGACCCATGAACTTTCCTTACCCTGTAACAGACCTCAACCCTTACCTAAGTGGACCACCTAGTCTTTCTGCTAACATACATGCAGACATAAAAACCACCAGTTTAAAGGGGTTAGACAGCTCACATATGGCTTTGGTAAAATGCAGGCAACCTAACTAAATGCCATTCCTAGGTGTTCCTCTCCAGTGAGCAAGCAGACTCTTAATAAGGTGGTCTGCTTGAACTAAGCACAGATCCATCTAGTCTTTGGGCCTCCCACAGAGTGGTGCAAAGTTTAAGTACTGTAAACAACCCACTGACTTGACTAAAGCCAAGACATACGGCTCCAAGCCAAGAACGTGGGATGGGCACGGAACAGGTTTCTATTTATGGCACCAGTCTGGGAGAGACAGAATAGAGGGAGACTTCAGAGTCAGTGACAAAATTGCATCATGCATAGCTCACATCATATAAAAAGAAATGTTTTAAGCCAAGCTGGCATAACCATCTTACCTCAATTCTCAAAATATACCTGACACAGATAATGTGAATTAATCTTTGGTATCAAAAAGAGAACTATATGGAGAAGTCTAAAAGCTCTCCATATACCTCACCTCTTTGGAGTATGTTTCACTGGTTCCAGTCACCCTCTTGCTTTGTTGTTAATGCTATCAAATAGAGGCATCTCTCAGCTTGTTTCTTTGCTCAGATGTGACACATACGTATACCATTTCCTCCAACATCAACCTAATGCAGTACTTCCCATTTTTTCCTCAACTAATTTCTGGCAGAAGAATCCTTTTTTTTGGCACAGAATCCAGTATTAAATAAATCAAACTTAAGCTCCAAAGTATTCATCTGAAAATCTTCATTTCATTCCTTCTTAAATGCAAGGTGCATAAATCTCTTCACGGATCAACAACTGTACAGGCTGTAAATGAACAAACCTTCTACTGAACCATTCAGTAGCACTGCTGTTTGAAGAGAATTTCAAAGTACATGAAATATTGATCATCTTCAGTACAAATGCTGCTAACTCATTAGACTGGCTCTCATTACCTCTAAGATTTACTGTCCTTGCAGAACTCCAGCAGGAAACTTACTATGGGATAAATGCAGCTAGCAAAATTATGTAGGTTTTTAGGTGCAATTAAAAAACACTTTAAGGTGAGGAACTCATGTGAGTGCAGGAGAGCTGGCCCTAGAAGATGCAACAGACGCTTCCTGTCACAGGTACTGGGAATGGCCAGAAGCACCAGAATTCACCCAAAGCACCAATCCGACTCCTTTGAATGTGCCCCTGGGTGAGGAACCAAAACCCAACAGCACAACAGATAATAAGAAAAACACCTTCCTGAAGTGATATATCTTCATGCCATTAAAATTATATACACAAAACATTTTAGAACAAAAAGCTACAAATATAACATCTTTGCAAAATCCTGAATACTGTAGCAAAGTGTTTGTTACCTTAATTTCTAAGGATTCCTTCATCTCCAATAAAGCTAGTCAGCTTTGCAAGTACTTATGTCCAGAAACAAGCAAATAGAGCACCGCCTTCAGATGCCCTGTATTACATACCTCTTTCCATTGAGTACTGAGGTGATGAAATTTAGATCTTCTTTCCTCTGAATCCTGCCTATAATGGACAGTAACTACCCCCACAATGACAGTTTTAGGGAAAGGAGTGCAATGAAGGGACACTTGAATTGCAAAGATTCAGGGAAACTGCATATATGCAGATCAAAAGTCTATTTGACATTCTCCCTCTGTCATCGTAAGATCCAGTAAAAACTCTCCTCCAGTTTGAAGGGTAAGGAGGATTAGGTCACCCAGTCCCTCTCCAGGAAAGGTGGGTTGACCAAACATTGTGACATCTTACAGCAAGCCACTTGGCACTTTTTTAAATCAGTACTTTGGACAGAAGTTGCTTAATGTGGATTACACTTCACTCCAACAGAATTCCTGAGGAGTCATTATTACTGGCCACATCAAAGTCAAGATATTATCTACTTCCAAGCTAATCAAATGAATAGTTATTTACGCACAGTGTTAAGACAAACATTTGAAGTAGGAGCTCTTCTGCAAAAGGACTACTTGAAAAATCATGGCTCAACTGACCCCTAAGCAAGCCAGAAATATCTACACTAATGAAGTCAAGCTGGTGAGAGGTTTATTTTGCAGATGTAAAGCATTAACTGATCAGATTTTGAGTTAACATAGCATAAATGTCCCAACTGCTTTTCAAGTGACATAATTACACCTAGAAGTCTTACAGTATTAGCTACTCTCCTTAGACTCAGCACCTGAAACAATGATCACATTAAACTGTTTTTCAGCTGGCCTTATGAAATATAGTTTTAGCCTTTCTAGTTATAAGAAAAACTTGGAAGAAGAGGGTAGAGAGTACCCCATTAACTCATAATGTCAGGTGTGAGAGAAAATGTCAATCTAACAGCTCAAATTTGAGTTCACATCACATCTTGAGGCCCAAGTAATTAATTTTGCAAGTGCCCTGAACAGGCAAGGCAGAACTGCTTACCTTTTGGAGGATATTTGGAAGGCAGAGCTCCCAAGGTGAGCTGATATAGCTTCAGTTTCCAGTACATGAGTTTAATTTTTTTAATGGAATCCCAAAACGCTTGTTAGCACAGATGCGACTTCTCAGTTCCATCCACCCACAATGAACACGCAGCAGCTGCCAAAGCTACACGGTACTTCTGGTTTAAAAAAAAAATCTCTAGCTAAAAATACATCACAAAACTGCCAATCTCATTTGTCAGCAGCCAATATGCTGTCCAAGCCATTGTCCACAGCCGCTTTCTTCTCTTGAACAAAGAAGGGGTTTTCCTTTTTAAAATACTTTGTTTGACTAAAATACTCTTGTGATCTTGACTTCTTTGAAATATGTCTTAGAAAATAAACCAGCGTTTCCTTTCCTCCAAGCCAAGATGAACTTTAGCACAAGTACTTGCCCAAAAATTGCATGCTGTCTTGTTAACTTCAGAACCAGGGTAAACTCTTACTGTGAATGCTTGTCAGGAGATCTGAGTCTGACATTCAGCTGAGCCCTGGCTGAAGGAGTTCTAGTTGTCTTGCTCCTTCTTGGCACTATGGGCTAATTAACTTGGGGGGGGGGGGGGGGCAGCGTGTTTGTACAAATA
>JAOEHY010035336.1:0-20572 GCA_025447955.1 Psilopsiagon aurifrons | reverse complement strand
GGACACAGGGGCTTGGAGCAACTGCTCCAGTGGAAGGTGTCCCTGCCCGTGGCAGGGGTTGGAGCTGGAGGAGCTTTCAGGTCCCTTCCAACCCACACCAGGCTGGGATTCTATGAATCATCTTATGCTTTTGGTACCAGAGAACTCACAGCAAAGGCACTTGCTGAGCTTCACTTTGGGTTTCATGTTTAATCACTCTTGGTAGATCTTACCTCCTGTGCATGTATCAGCTGCTTTTCAGCTGATTTGTGAGGCTGACCTCACAAATCAAGGGGCTGAAGCGCAGTTTATGCACCACGTGAACTGCTTCCCGCACTCACTTGAGCCCCTTTGTTTCATGGTCTGCTGGTCCATGCAGAGTGAAAAAGGTGAAGCTGCCCTTGTCAAGCCCCTCAAGCTGTTATGTGCCCTTTGAGCCTCCTCAGGCTCCTGTTTCCATCCGGGCTTGTCTCCTGTGACCAGCCCATTACTAATTTTAGTGTATCTTTATTGAGATGTGGTGACCAGAAGTGAGCACAATGTTCAGGATACACCTACACTGCTGGTACAAGGAGGTCTTCTTGTTTCTTCTTCATTGATAAGCCGCTTGAGCCCCATGTTGTTACCAAACTGTTCATGGTAACTCCCAAATCCCTCTTCTGCATGGTGGGAGAGTCAACACGTGCTGTTCCCTGTGACAATAGTCCAACAGTTGGTGACACAGAAACCCACCAGCCACTTTTTGCTCATGGCACTCAGTACTATTGGGTTCTTCAGCAGCCCTCTGCTTTTATGACATTGGGTGTTGTGGCATTGTTTTAATGGACTCAACACCAATGCCATCCACTTCTCCACATCATTTATGCTGTGTTGAATGGACACTCTGGGACACTCCTAATGACCCCCCTTTGTGGGGAAGATTTATTTCTACCCTTGCTTTGAACACATATTAGTCTGTAACAGAAGCCGGCTGTTAACGCAGGGCCGCTCAGGTCCCTGTGAGCCTGGCTGGTGCAAGCTCAGGTGTCCTCTGTCAACCAGGACTCTTCATCCACCTCTTCCAAAGATACCAACAAATCTGCAACTTCCCCACCTTGCGAATGTCACTTCAGCTCTTGTCTGAAGAGCACTCAGCTCTCTGCTGAGTCTTGCATGTAATGATTGCTGTGATTCTGCCTGCACCAGATTCACCTTCACGCTCTTTAAAGCTCCAGTCACAGTTTCTACCATCCCTCCCTCTGATCCCGTATTCATCTGAAGCAGTAGTTAACCAACAGCAGCTAATAAAGCAAGCAATTTCATATCTGAGTTCCTCTGGCACTCCGGGGTGAATCCCATCTGGGCCTGACATTTTCTACATGTTCCTTTTATTGACTTGTTCTAAAAATCTCTTCCACTGGCATTTCAATTTGAAAGAGTTGGGCTGACTCATGTCCTGTAGCAGGAATTGCATTATGGAGCCTCTGTGCTCCTCTACAGCAAGAGGAGCTCATTGAGCTTTGCTGCTGGGGTTGTTTTGATGCCAGAGCTGGGCACTTTCTGTGCTCTTGGGTAGGAGAACCACGCTGCTGCTCTGTTTGCCTTCCTGCTCTTTTATTCTAATACAGAGCAAATTAAGGAATGACTGGGTCAAGTAAGAGCTATCAGCTTCCTTGGATTTAAAGGTCCTGCAGGCAAAAAGCAGGGAACAAACAGCTGCCCTGCTCCATCCCATGGGTGTATTGACATGTACCAGTCCCACTAAAGGGACTGGTGGATCTGCTCAGCCTATCAGGACAGATTCAGTCCTGCCAAAATAGGAAGCATCCCACCAAATCTGTGCTTCAGGGAGGCATATCCATGAGGTGGCATCTCCCATGTTTTTTGGATTTGATAGAAAAAGAACCCTTTTGCTAAATGACTGGAACTTCACTGACCACCAGTGCTGAGGCTGTGCCCTGTGGCTTCCTGCCCTTGCAGTAGTGCTGGACATGACAGAAGCCTTGGTTCAGTGGTGAAGAGCCTTAACCATGAGCCCAGATGTTCCCAAAAAGGCAACAGAGTGCAGATGACGGAGCTGCTGGATTCCTTCCTCCTCTCCCAAACATAAACAGAGAAGTGGACTTGCATCCTGAGAGAGGGAGGAAGGAAGCATTGCTTGCGCTCTGGAGGACCAGAGCAGCCGGCTGAGGCTGTCTGGGCCTTTGTGCCTTTCTCAATGGGGGGAACTGCACGAGTCATCTGTCCCAGCCAGCTTTTGGCTTGTTTATGCTGCAAAGCATCATGCTGTGGGGTGAACTCTCAGCACTCAGTACCATCTATTACCACCTATCCCCTACCAGTGAAACAGTGTTTACAGCAGCAGATGAGAGAGCACTTTATTGGTTATAAAAACAACCCCTCCTCACAAACACCATTAAAGTAAGGCAGTAAGGTTGTTGGTCTTAACATACCTAACGACAGGGTTTCATGGTTGCAGTCCTGACTCTTCCCGCAGTGAGCAGTCTACTGCTGTGCCCTGCCCCTAAATATTCAAGGAACTCAGTGGCTTCTTGCAGACTGAGGGAACTGAGGATATTTTAGAGGAAAACCACGGGAATTCAGCTTGGGAGATCTCCTGAGGAACAGTCACTGCGACTGGAAGAAAACAGTGAGATTGCAGAGAGAAATTCTGGAGTTAAGCAACACAAAAGAATTATGGGGCTTCAGCTAAAACACAATCTGAGCAATGCCTCTCTCCTTCCTGGGTGTAAATCCCAGCTCTCACCCCCATCCTGCCCCAGGACACAGTTGTTTTCCAGAGAAAAAAAGACTAATGACTTAGTTGGCTGAGGAAGCAGACTTGTCTCAGTGATTGAGCAGACCCGGACTGAGGACCACATGTCCCAGGCTGTGGAGGGTATTGATGATCTTCTGGAAGCAGCATCAGGATGGGGACCTTTGTTT
Organism: Psilopsiagon aurifrons; assembly: GCA_025447955.1. NCBI lineage: Eukaryota > Metazoa > Chordata > Aves > Psittaciformes > Psittacidae > Psilopsiagon > Psilopsiagon aurifrons. The sequence continues at coordinate 17,668 of JAOEHY010035336.1, read as the reverse complement.
CAGAGGTCACTTTGTAAGTCAGAGCCATGTAATTATTATCATGACACCATCTGACTGAGACTTGTGCTTTGTGAGCAGACACCAATGACTTGTTTTGCTGCTCTCTGACTCTGTCTCGCAAGGCTGGTGGTCACTTCAAACCTCCCAGGGGTTCCAGATTACAGGCTGGAAATGCAGCAGTGTGGGGCTGGAAGGCAGCATCTGTGCACTGTGTCACGGAATCTTGTTTACCAACTGCAAAGCTCTACCTTAAAAACAAGAACCCCCATTTCCTTCCCTGCTCTCTGATGAGGAAGCTATTCCAGGCTTACCCGGCTATGGGGTCCTTCCTTTAATTTCCCAGTATATGTTTGTTAATGGACAGTAATAATCACTTCTTCTTTTGCCAATACTATTTTAAGCATAGATTTCCTTTGTTGGTGCTTAACTCCTCAAAATACTGATAGGTTGCAGTCAGGTCCCTGGTGAGCTTCTGCTTCCTTAGGCTGAGCAAGCCCTACCTCTTGTGGTCTCAATCACGTAAGCCTGGGCTCATTCCTGTTTTCATCTCACCACTTTCCCCTGCGCTTCTGGCATTGCAGATCCTCCTTCCTAATGACAGATAATCAGATTTCTATGTAATACTCCTAACCAGATCTTGCCAGACCTATTAACAATACCAAGGCTGTGTCTTCATGCCAACAGCAAATACCTTGACCAACACACTATGATTTTGGGGCAGAATCACATTACTGGTGCACTAATGAGCCTGCAGCCACCACCCACGCCAGCTCCCACTGCTCCTCATCTGTTTCCAATTGATGAACAGCTACTTTATAGCTCAGTTTTCTGTTCCTAGTCATCAACCACCCAGCTGTGCATTTTATAATCCAGAATTTCATTCTACTTCTGTTACTGTTTTCACAATGACTTGTTTCTTTTCGGTCTCAGCATGCCTGCTTAGCAGCAAATTCCCACCCAAGAGTGGCCCTTCAGGGAAGCCCACAACTGACCTTCTCTCTGGCCAATATCTCCCCCCCTTGAAAGCTTTCCATTGTTGTCTCCTTTAGCCAGTCCTAACTCTCATTCTGCCAACCATTTAGTGAAGTGCCACCTGAGGCTGCAACAAATGAGAAAGAAAAGTAATCCTAATGGTTATTATATTAAAAAAACAAAACAAACGTCCAGTAGATAGAAACCAGTTCTGGTTGGTTTGGTTTTTAACTGCTGGTTTGAATGCTGCTGCCTGTAGCTCCACTCTAGACCTGTTCACAATCAGTCTTCCTATGGCTGATTTCAGGAAGTCTCCTTATTTTGCAGTATTATTCCCACCCTTTTTCTCCCATGGTCTCCTCTACTCCACGTCTCATCAGCAGTTCTTGTTCTCACCCCCTGCAGAGCTGGCCCTCAAGAGGCTGACGGCGGCTGACCCAGCATGGGTGGCTCGGCTCTCTTTGCCATTCACCAGCAGTTACAAGGACAACGTTTTCTCCCCTGACTCTCTGCATTCACCTCAGGATGAGGAAGCTGCAAGGCAGGAGAAACCAAGGACCTTTGAGACCTTTGGCAAAGGTGCTGGGGCTGACTCGAATGCTGCTGGGACAAGGCTGGCCAGCACCTTCCTTTCAGAAATGAGCACCCTCTTTGAAATGATTTTGTCCCAGAAGGTCCAAGTCCACAATGAAACAGGCTCGGGGCTTCTGCGGCAGCTGTCGGCACGTGGGAAGAGCCTTGGACTGGAAGATGATGCTCCTGTTCTGTAGGCAGCTTGGTGGCTGTGATAAGGAGATAAAGAGTCAGACTTCTTTCTGCATCTGGGGTGCACATGTGGGCTTTGACCGTGTCACTGTATTACCTGTGTCTACACTGATCACAAGAGGCATATTTCTTCCTTTGCTTCACCCCATCAAATTTCTCTATGAGTGATTTCAACTTGTTTAGTTCCCTTCTACCTGCCCATTCTGGCATTCCCAGCTTTCCTCCCCTTTCATCCTCATCTTACACCTTACTTACCATCACACTCAAGTCACACAACAGCAGGAAGGACCTTTCCTCCCAGGGCAGGCTGACTGAGGCGATGGGCTCATTAGTTTAACCACAAGCACAACCCATTCAGCTACATTCATGTGAGCACAGACTGTGCATCATGGACGATGAAATACTGCAGTCCTGGACTCTGCAACACGCTGCAGAGTTGGGCTCCAGGATCTCAGTTCTTATTTAAATAAAATTGTTGGTTTTTACACACTACCATCTCCGGAGCAGTGTGTCTGACATGATGATGACATTGCAGAAAGCCTGCAATGGCAGCTCACAAAGAGGAGATCTGCCTGTTGTCTCCCACTGATGCTTTCAGCCTTTGAAGTTCTACAAGTGTGAACTTGGTGTTCTGTAAAATGCCCCCAGATCAGCACTGGCATCTCTCCTATGGTTGCACAAGGTGCCTACAGCTTCTTTCTCCATGCTGTCTTTTGAGGCCATTGGATTTTGGAGCACAGTCCTTGCTCAGAAGCAGACAACAGATGGCTGGAGTCTGCCAAAGGTAACCTGGGAAAAGGGAAGCATGAAAATGCTGTTTTGGAATAGTCAAGTCACAAGTTTCAACCATATTACAGGTTTTCACTTTGATCTTTGTGTACATGAGCTATAAGACAGTTTTGGGCTAATAGCACGTGTAGGAAAGCTAAAGTACAGATACTAGTAAGAAAAGGAGCATGCGGGTCTTGTTAACCACGGGGATTTGCACTTGCAGAGGAATGGAAAGACAACATAAACATCTGGAGTGCATCTGCAGGCTTACACAGCAGTGCATGGATGGCAGGTAAGTGCTTCTGGATAATGTACACATGGCACTCTCTTCTGTACCACAGTCTGTGCCTTCCAACTAGGGTACAAACTACCAGAATACATCTGGGGTATGCTGGCAATGCAACTGTACAAGCTACAGCAATGAGGGTAAGCCATGGCAGCAGCACACAACATCATTGCTTGCAGAAAGGGAGGCTGAGAAGAGCTTCCCTCCATCACAGTGCAGGGCCAGCAGTGCTTTATACACACTGCTTGCTTCCTTCACCAGCTCTACATTGAAAATACTGCCGTGGCTTCTCCACAGATGCTGCAGTTCACAACACGTTTATCCAAGCTAATCTGCTCATGGTAGGGCTGCTACATGAGGTGTCTTTGGGTTGTATTTTTGGCTTTTGTTTTACTGCTAAATTTAAAAGGAATAGGAAGCAGACCCAACAGATGTGATCCTGGAGCACCTCAAGTGTCCTACCTGTGTTTCTTTCCATGCAGCTAGAGCTGACAGTCCCCTTCTCTTAGTGTGGATACACATGAGCCACAGCAGCAGACAACCATACAGATAATTTAAGGAAGAGGAAATGGGAAAGTAATCTTTTCCTGTTGCTCTTGGGACCAAATGACAAAAGCAACAGAGTAAGATTTCCTCAGGTAGACTCTTTTAATATCCCAAATACCCACTGTTGTATTTAGGGACTCCAAAGTGATTTACAGATCACCCCATCTTTGGCAATAAACTACACTGATGGGTCTGCCCCAGCCTGCTTATGCTGCTGCACTGCTAACAGAAGTACCTTGCTGTTCTGTTTCACAAACAAAACAGACTCTTGCACCAAAACAATGACAGTGAGCCAAATTCTAACTGAGATGCAGCTGTGCAAACCACAAGGGAGGCGTTCTGTGACTGTGAGGAGCTGGAGCCCTGTGGGATTCCTCTGCATCCTGGGAACACACACAGAGGACAAACACACTGCACCACCTCACATCTTCCTCTGGAAATTTACTTTGATGTGCCTATTAAAGGACAACCTTTACACAAAAATACACTAGAATAAGCAGACTAAAAAGGAGACAAATTCCTCTCTTGGTTCAATTTCCTGATTCTGCAAACTATTTTCAACCCCCTACACAATCCTTACCCTGTCCTGACCAATGCGTAAGCATGCTGTGGATTATCACAGAATAGGAAATCCACCCGAGGAATTTCCTGCTAATTGTATCCTGCTTGATAAAGGAAATGGTCTAAGAAAGTTTGGTCTGAGCAGAAAGAGAGACCAGACTAGAACAATCAGATGGCTGAGCTTTGGCTGTGCCCCTCCCTTTGCTGAATGGAGACCACAGCAAGTTCAGGATGGGGCCATTGCCTTTGTTTTTCACAGCCTGATCTACACAAAGCACCAGGGCACTGTGGCTACAGGAAGCTGGACAGTTTGTACAGATGCCTCTGAACCAGTTTAAGCTGGTGTGGACAAATGTCTTTTTCCGGATTCAGCTGCCCCAGTGGATGGGATTATCATACCAGCTGCTTGCCACTGTCTGCCTGACAGTGGTGGCTGCCGTCTGGGAGCATCCCTTATCCACTCCAGTGAAAATGAGCTGGCGTGCTTAGCAAACACGCACAATATGAATTCTGAAGCAAACCTTGCTTGTTGTGACTCAAAGGGGTGTACCCATGGGAACAGCTTACTGCCAGAGCTGAAGGAATGAGAACTGGGGACCAAAGGACACTAAAAATGGTGCAGGATGGCTGAAGACAGGCAGTATGCTCACCAGTACAGGTGGATCCACAAGCCATATCCCACAAAATCCTGTGCCCTAATAACAATTCACTCTGTTGCTTGCACAGATTTGAAAGCAAATTAAACTGCCACAGTGGCAATACAGACAGAATCCCAGACTATGGGAAGAGCTAGCCTTGATGGGAGATCAAATTGCCTCAGAGGGTGCAGGCCAGGCCCATCACAAAGTCAGCTGCCAGCAACACCATCTGGTGGCTTGTAGACCTCACTGGGGGACTACATGCAATATTCACAGGGCTACTGGAAAGACAGCCCTAGACCACATCACTGTGGGATGGTGGAGCTCTACACAGAAGAGCATAAAAAATGTCCTAGTATTGGAAGGTAGAGAGACAGCATTGCGGAGTAAGAATATCACAAGGTTTATTCTCAAAACCCTGTTATTTAAAAATTGCCTCCTGTTCCATTAACAGCTTTCTCTTTCCACTCACTGCTAGCCTGCTTCCAGCTCCACACAGACTAAGAAGGGTTGCCCTCCCTTCTGCCTGCTCGTTTCACTTACCTACTGCACTAGTAACAGCAGTGGTGGGGCTCCAAGCACTGCAGTTCCAGTGGCCTTGCCCTGTGCCCAAGGGCACGGCTCCATCCTGCACCACTGAGCATCATCATGTGGAGTCCGTCTGCGCTCTGTGAGTGGGGCAGCGTTAGGGCAGATTGTCTTGGTTGAGTGGTGTGATGACCTAAATGCACAGGCTCAATAGCCCAGAAACTGGGGCTAGAGGAAGACGCTCTCATTCCAGTAGGGAATGGATGCTCTGTTTGCACATCTGAAAGTACATTAAACCAAGAGATTAATGACACATCATACTATGGGAATGGTTTCTCCATAGAGACATAGAAAATCAGCTTGGGAACTCAAGGATCATCTAGACCAGCTCTTCCAGGCAAAGCATGACCTAGACTAGCTGTCCCAGCTTGCTCCACTTCAGCTCAACTTGGAAATAGCTGGTAAGGAGAAGAATGAACTGAAATTGCTCCCTTCCCTTCAGCAGAGGACTCCTTTTTGCCATGGTCCTCTGCTTCCCTTTCTCTGGCAGTACAGGCCCCACTTTTACGGGTCACTTCCCCACGCAGTCCCACACACCCTTGTCCCCTGCTGCCCCTGGTACCTTCCACCTCTTGTAACACTTGAAGTCTCTCCCGAGCATTCCTGTTCCCTGCAGCAGCTGACTGCTGGTAGTGTCTCATTGCTTCTGCCAGGTTCTGCTGCACTCCAAGGCCCTTCTCATAGCAAACACCCACGTGGTACCTGCTTTGGGCATCCTAGCCACAGAGACAGCACAGCAATCAGCCCCACACTATGGAGAAGTGATGACAGCACATGAAAGAATAGAGTCTTTAACACCTACTTTAAAGTTTACTCCTCTATCCCTCAGACCATATATTCAGTAATTTAGTCCCTTCTCTGAGTACACAGTGAAGAAGAATCTCTTACCAGCTCTCTCTGACTCCATTCCTTCTTATCACTTTCCAATGGGATTCACTAATTTCCCTTCCACATCCAAGTCTGTGTCACAGAAACAAAGGAACAGCTGCCTCTGCAGAGCATCCCGATTGTCTCACGGGTCAGAGCTAAGGGGACATGGGCAGCCTTGACTGCACCCACATCCTGATCACACCCAAACTCTGAGCACACCCTGTGGACTGCCCAACTACAGTTCACACTGACGTCTTGTACAAACATGACAAATGCCACAGACATATTTGCTGCCAAGGGTTGAAAGATTCCCCTTGGTAGCAACAGGCCATCAGTGCACAATAGTGCATCACTATCTTGCTCAGCCCCACCTGATTATATTCCAGAAGAAATTATCAAGCAGCAGAAATGAAGTAAATAAGCGCTAGAGAAAAAGCACCTAAAACTACTTAAGACATGTAACTGCTGAAAATGAACTAGAAAGTAGAGGATGTCACTGCAAATGTGTCAGTGAAGCCAAACCCAAACCTGTGATATATTTACATGCTGGCTGTGCACTTTATCTTTGAGATCCAGTGTGAGAAAAAGGACCTCAGCATGAAAGCAAGATGGTGGTCCTGAAGACACTGAAAAGGCAGCATGGGCTAGTGGTCATGCAGACCTTTTCCAGCAAAAAGCCAGCAATAGAACTTGGAGTGTGTGACTGCCAGAAACATGATCTAAGCAAGGCTTTGCAAATAAAGAAGGAAAAAAAAAGCAAGTACCAAGTTTTAATAAAGCCATGAGAAATGAACATATTGCAAGTGTTGCTGTCTGAGATGGAGCTCGTAAAGGCAAGCAGAGAACTCAGTGAGTGGGTGCTTCGCAGAATGTTGCAAGTCTCAGCTTATGACAGCAACAAACTTCTCCAGAGATGAGATAAACACGTTGAAGGATTGGCACTTCAGATATGACAAGACAGGGTGAAATAAGAAGCATTCCAGTAACCGTCTCTCAGATGATGAATATCTCTAAGACAAGACCACAAGGAGAAGAGATCCCCAAATTAGCATGGCATAAGTGACTGTCATATCCTTTGACATCTGAAGGTCAGACTCAGTTCTACAACCCTTTTCAACATGTTTTTTTATATTCTATGGTTGGTACACAGAATAAGGGAGGATAAAAAGTGGTAAGCAAAGTAGAAGTCTCTGAAGTGCTGTCGTGTTTGGAAGAACACTTGTCAGAGCTCTCAGCTCTGAGAACAACAACCTGAAAGAAAAACACTGAACCCACGACTTCTTGTGCTTGCTTTCCCTTTCTGGAGCTGTAGCTGAATGGTGTTGTCCTTGCTTCATCCATATCCAGTGCTCTTTTACCCTACTAAACATAAACTCCTATGCCAGGGTAACAGGAAAAGAATGTATGCATTGACTATGCTCCCAGCAGAACATGTAGGGTTACATCCCAGGGGCCTGAGGTACAAGCATGTCACCAAAGATGAGGCTGCGGTACAATCGCAGCCAACATCCATTGGGAAGCAGAGACAGGGAAAGATGACTGGATTCTGAGAACCATCATGGCTGTGACCAAAACACTGACCCACTGAGGGGTACCTCTGGGATGGGCTGTTACCTGCTAGATTTCTGTTTTCTTACAAGGCCTTCAGTAAATGACACTGTCATATTGAGTAGCATCCACATTGGAGGTCAGGCTGGAAAAAAAGGAGTCAATGCTGCAGATCATGAGAGATCTTTAGCAGATTTGGAATTAAATCTTGTATCATGACATCTGAGCTGCTGTGGCTTGCCAGCTCTAGTGCATTCTGAGAAGTGGGTGAAAACTGATGTGGCAAAGTTTGCAAGTGACATATTATAACTCAGTGGTCAAAATTACTGTCAAGAATTAATGAGAGAGGATCTCAAAAGACTTAGGAGTGGACAACACAATCACAGAGGAAAATTTGCTGCTGACAAATGCCAAGTAGTGCTTACAGAAAGAAATTTGTGAATCACTGTGACAGTTCCCTGAAACCACCAAGTCACTGCTCAGAGGCAGGCAAAAGGGCCAACAATATTAGGAATCATCAGAAGGCTATGCAGAACAAAGCAAAGGATCTCATTATGTCAGATCCCTGGCATACCTCCATTCTGAGTCCAACTTTAGTCCAAGCATCTTAAAATGGTCAAAGAAGACCAAAGAAAAAATAGAAAGACTGACAAGCACAATGGAACAGCTTAACTACATGGACAGACAAACTAAACTAGTACTCTGCACCCTGCAAAAGAAATGACCTGGAGAAAACATACTAAAGGGCGACAATCACAAGTATTAGCCAGAAGAAAAAATAGCTATTCATTATTTTCCATTGCACAAAAGCTGTGGAAACTGAAGTTAAATTGTCAAATTCTTCAGAAAAACCTAGCTATTACATTGCAGTACAAGCTGAAAATGAGTGAACAATGTTGCAGTGCTGTAAAGAAATAGAACTATGGGATGCAGAAAACTAGCTGCAAGATGTGGGATGTCATTCTGCTGCTCCCCTAAGTGCTGGTGAGGGTTCAGGAGCAGGATTATGCCAAGACTGTGTCACTGTCCATCAAAAAAATAAGCCACCAGGGGAAGTGCAAGCAAGAAAATGATCTGGGATCTCGACAACATGAGGCTTGAAGAGAAACTGCAGCAACAAGGGAAGGCTGAATGGAGAGTCAAGTATGTTAAAGGTTCCTGCAAAGAAACAGCAATAGTCTTTTCATCCTCTCAGTAGAAGGCAAGAAATAACGGGCCAATTCTGAAGAACAGATTTGAGATAGACACACCAAAGTTCTCAAAATGATACAGTAGTGCAAGAATTTGACTGAAGAGGGTGTAGATGCTCCATAACGGGAAACGTGTGAAACGATGCTGGATGAATACAAGCACTGGTGCTGTAAGAACTACTCCAGCCCAGTAGGGCTGCTCCTAAATTCATGTTTTGTAGGGTCTGCACCCCAGGGCCTCCTTCCTCTCCAAGATGCACCAATGCTCTACAGTGTTTTCAGACTGAAGTAAGACCTTGACACATGCTCCCATTTCCAAGAAGCCTTGAAATCTGCCATCTGTAACCTGCAGTGATCCCAAACTGAGAACAATCATAGCTTGTAGAGGGATTACTTACACCCTTCTTCGCCGCCAGCAGCAGGTACTTCAGACCTCTCTTTTCCTTAGGTTGCAGCCCCCTCATGTAGAATACTCCAAGATAAGCCTGTGCCTGCAACAAAGCCACATGGTACAAATCACCCAGGATTTCCCCGCTTCATTTTCTTTTACTGATTTTGCAAGTTGCTCAAATGCTGGGTTACTGTGGCAAGATGAGGATGCCAAGTACCCTGCTTGCTGCAGAGCCTGGTGAGAGGAAAGAGGACTGTCCTAGAAAGAATCAGTCTGACACGGTCAACACAAAAAATCACACTGGATCTCTAGAACTGCACTATAGGCACAGTCAACATCACCACAGTAGCACCTTAAGACCCAGAATCTAATTTCAAACTGTACTGTGGAAGTCAGAGCCAGAGAACAGCTCCTACTCGTGAGCTGTCCGTAAGAGGCAGCAGATGCACTTCCTGGAACAGTGTGCTACATGAGGTACAGTCACTGCCAGAACGACTGGCATTCGCCACACAAGATGGCACATGCCTAAATGCATCTCCTAAAGAGTGGGAAAGGAGGGCAGGCATATCCATGCAGATGAATCATCTTGACAAGTCACAGATACAAAATGAGGATCTGCTCTTATTTAAAGCATCTCATGGAAGCTCCTCCACCCAAGCAACCTGTATTCTCGGAACTGAGAGGAGGTGAAACACAGAGCTACATTTGCAACTGTAGGTCAGTCCTCCTAAGGCAGTGGTATGATCTAGGTGTCTGATCTAAGAGCCCCATTAAAAAGCTCAACAGCAAAACAGACAACCAACACAGCTGACACAGCGGGTACCCAGCTGCCCCCCATGTGCAGGCAGGGCTGTCTTCCATACTCTATCAGAAGTACACACATTGGAAGGATTTTGCTTCCACTCCCACAGATGCTGCTTTCTAGGGTGTCTAGATTTAAATCCTTTAAACAGAGATCTCTGCTGGCTCTCTCCTATGAACTCCCATACTGTAGACACTAACCTCTGTAATGCCAGCCATTGCTGCTTGCTCCAGGAAAGTCACTGCCTTCTGATGCCTGTCCCACTCGTTTCCAGGTCTGTGGCATAAGAGGTATCTCGCATAGCGGTACTGTGCCATGGGGTGATGGCTGCTGGCTGCATGGTAGTAATATAAAGCTGCCTGGAAAAAGATGAACACACAAGTGTGTTTATCAGGTAATACATGCCCTCAAACATGACATGACACCCCTCTGGCCAGGACAAGCTTAACCTGTCTAAATCTATCACAAGCTGGACATGCTTACCCCAGCAGCCCTCCCACACTTCCCTGCTGAAGAGCAGAACATTGTTCAAGTGAGACAGTGAACTGCAACTATGTGAGAGCCCTCTAACCACACTGCCTTCTCTTGTCAAAACTCCCCGTGTTGAAGAGGCTGGCACTAGGTCAACAATAGTCAAGCTTACTGTGTGCTAAGGGGGATCTGCACAATTACTCGAAACAAGCCTCCTTTGCAGATCTTTCCAGCTACAGAAGACGCTGAGTACAGCCAGCATGCACTAGGTGGCAGGCTGTAGTTAGGTACCCAAATACGAAGGCTCAAGATATAAAAATCCCTCAGATGTGGTGTTTTAAATACAGCAACATGACAGGTTTCTCCTTGGTACTCTTCTGGGTGTTAGTGGCATAGGCTGAGTACCTATGAGAAGACCTCAGCAGCTATGAGAAAGGAGATTTCAGGAGCACATCTCTGAGGGGATCTGTGATGCTGAAGCCAGCACTGCAAACCTGCATTATTTCCAGCATTTTCTAATGGACTTCAGAGGCTGTCAAATGGATGCAAAAGGAGAAAAGTGCCTGTGTACCCAACAGAGACCACTCTCCCGGTCTGTGCCACCCACATACACAACCCTACAAGCTGTGGATACCTTTTCCAAGTCCTTTTCCGTGCCTCTGCCATGCTCGTAACACAGACCCACATTGAACTGGGCTTTGCTGTAGCCTCGATCTGCTGCCAGTTTGAAGCAGGTATAGGCTATCCTGGAATGGCCAGCTCTCATGCTTTCAATCCCTGAGAAAAACACCATGTGAAAACAGGGGGAAAGAACATGGACAGAATGAAGCCTCACATGCAGCAACCCTCCCCATAGCTACTGGGTTTCCCTTTGCCCATGCTAACTGCTCCTGGCTATGTTCAGCCGGCTCAGCCACCTTCAAGCCGCAGAACCAAAGTTTCCATAAGAAAAATGGCAGCCCTGCCTTTCAGGAATTTTTCTAGGCTCACTGCAATGGAGGATAATGGGCTAACACAATGTATGGTTTGCACAGAAGCAGCTCACTTTTCACTGCTGCTGCTACTGGTGTGTACATAGGGCAGAGCCTTTTTTCTTAGGTCACCACATCTTCCTTCGTCTCTTAACAGCTGCAATTCTGCAATGGCTTTTTCAGCTTGCCAGGAAGCCTGAGAGCTCAGACAACAAGAAAGGATAAAAGGAGATGACATCTCGTGTTGCAAAAAAGACAGAGATGGCTTAATTTCCAACTACAGATGTCAGGACAACAGTGCAGGTTCCAACCAAGCCTGGATTTAAATACGCTGACATAAATCAGGTGGCAGGATGGGACAAAGGGCAATAAATCTCTCAAAGCACAGTTGAGTTTGCTGAAAGGAGGCTTCAGCTTGGGTATAAGCCATCTCTGCCTTCACAGAAGACCTGCAACGATCTGGAGGTACTCCAGAAAGAGAAATGTGTGGTTTAAGGACACAACAAATCCTAGTCCACATTACCGAGGATATTCAATGCGATGGAAATGTCAATCCGGAAAATCTGCTGCAACTGGAAAGCAGCTTCCTCCAAATGCCCTCGCTGAGCTGGGTCACCCTGAGGAGTTCAAGCAGCAAGCTGTTAAGACAGCAAAACCATACAAACCCTGTAGGAGATTCTTTCTTAGAAACAAGCAGTCAGACACAGTGGTACTGTACTACAGTTATCAAGAGGGTGATGTAATCTGCTGTCATGCGTCCACAAAAAGCTCTCCCTGTCCTACACAGCCATCTAGTTAGGGAAGCTGCATGGACATTGCTGACCTCCTCTCTGGCCAGGGAGCTTGGCTTAGCCTCTCAGACATCATCAGACCTGTCAGAATTCAGCAAATACCTGATATCACTCCTATCTCCCCCTTCAAAAGTAATGCTAACCCTTGCTCGCTCTCCCACATCATGTCAACAGCAAAAACAGGCATTGATGTATCTGTATATGCCCTAAACAATTCAAGCTGAGCCCACACTGTCAGCTTACCGACCACTGCACATGCCTAATGAAACCCTGCACAGCAGAGACACTGTCTTTTCTTTCTCAGTAACGAACAGTATTTTTCTACTTCAGCACAGCTCCGGGAGCTGGAAGGAGGATTAGCCTGCCTGTAGCTTCCCAGCTTGAGCACAAAGGTAGTGCCATCGAGCGGCAGCAGCGCACACTGCACACGAGCTGAGGAGCCTCCTCGCTCGGGAAGTCATGCAGCAAAAATGCCCCTTGTCACCCAACAGCTTTACTGCTCACCCAGCACTCAGAGCTGCTCACAAGAGGACAAGATGTGGACCATCTCACCTCCTCTTTCAAGACATGCCCCACGACCTATGAATGAGCTAAAGCCTCTTCCTAAGGCCCTGCAGAAATGGCATCTCCCAGGATGGGCAGCTTGATGGTCACCCCCTCAGCAGATCAACCAAATGCCTTTCTGGGGCAGGAGCAGAATCACTTCACATCTAAGTGAGGAACTCACTCTGTTAAATACTGGATTTGCTCCTTGCTCTGTTCACTGTGTCCTTGAGCAATAGCTCAGCTGACTGATTTGCAAAATAAGAATTGTCTGCACCCAAGACTGAATTGCAAGGAATTAGCAGGTTTAATCACAGCAGGAACAATAACATAATTTATGGCCTTGTGACTCTCAAGCTGATGCATCCTCTTCAAGCCCGAAGTGTTTTCCTCTCTATAACAGACAACAGCCAGCAGCCAGTCCTGATTTGCAGCTTTATGCAGAGTGACACTACCTTCTCCAGTCATGGGCTGTCTGGTAAAAACCAAAATAGCAACCACATGTAATCACCTACTGAAAGACTGCATCAAAATGCAAATACACAGGAACAGACAGGGCTTTTCCATTTTATTTCAGCTTTTCTCTACTAGCAGCCCAGTTACACAGACAACTTATAAGGATGGGCATGCCAGTTTGTAGTTCCTGGAACTTTGCTCTGACTAAAGCAGGGGGCAGCATATCACATCCCCCTTTCTCCTGGCCTTCAGCTGCACAGGGTGAAAACAGGGAGTGGATTGCTCAGGCTGTGCTGGGGGTCACACTGAGATGGCTTCCTCTAGGGAAGGGGTCTCAGGTACAGACAAAGGGTGTGAAAAATCAAAGTATACCTTTGCACTGTGCCGAACTGGCCCCAGACCGGAGCTCTCAGGGATGTGGAACTCTCCTGCATTAGAACAAACAAAAAGAACCAAAAAAAGCAGGGTTAAGCAATTGCCTCTTCCTCCTCTTCCCATCCTCTCTATTGCATAGCTCTTTCCTAGAGGCCTGATTGCCCATTCAGGGGCACTAAGAACAGAAGGAACACCAACAAATTTGACCTTTGTACCAAACCAAGTGCTACATGATTACAGTCCTACAATCTGCAGCAATAATACACCTCTTCCAGAAAGGCCCCATTCTTGATCTGAAGCCACCAAAAGGTAGAAAATCTGCTTCCCCTCAAAGATTATTCCAGGAACTTGTAACTGCTGCTTCAAGCTCTGTGCTTCATTCCAAATTAAAATCAACTGGTTTCTCCTATCAGGCACTGGCTTTTCCAGGCTTTTTTTGCCTCCACTAGAAAGATCATCCTCCTTTTGAAAGCCCTGATATGACCAATCAATCCCTCTTGATTCTTTCTGGGATTCTAAACAGATCCTGCCCTGTTCATATCTTTCAACTGAAGTACCCTTCTGCCCAAGCTGAAGAATTTTACGACGTTCTGCCACTATTCCTGGAATTTCTGGCACTGTTACTGAAGTGTGAACCCTCTCCCCAGTGTCACGGGAAGGGCAAGATTGCCTCCTTATTCACGTTCATACCTGCCTAGTTTGCATCTGTCAGAACTGTGCTCCAATTCCCATTGCTCAGGGCATCACACCCTTAGGTGCTTTCCCACCCTAGCTCCTTTTCCAGGCAATTTCTTTCCAGGTACAGTTCTGCTCGAGCAAGGAGATAATCAGATTGTGGCTGCACCAAATGCAGGCTTGGGTTATCACCCCAATGTTCCCCACTTGCTCATCGCTGCCCTCTCAGATATGGTAGCACAATCACATGTTCAGTCGCTATCTGAGCAGTTTCAGACAGAATTATCTAATGAAAACATCTCCAGCAAGAGCTAAGCCACCTTGCTCTTAACAGAATTGGGCTGGAAGTGATTATACAGGCATTTACACCAGCTACTCTAAGAGGATAGTGACCTCCAGCAAAGAGGACGAACAGGTGGGGGCTGACTGAGGCCGACTGTTTTTAACCTGAATCACCATAAGCAGCTGGATCCCACCAGGAACCTAACACCAGGTGCTGAAGCCTGGATCACTTCAAGCCAGCGCTGAGTACATAAGAAGTAGCTATGCTCTCTCCATGTTTCCCTCTCAAGTTGTGTGGCTGTAGAGCAGGGAGCTAATAGGAACAAAAAACCATGACCAGTCCTTTCAGGGGCCTGACCCCCTTGATTCCTAGCACTAAATGGCTACACAAGCACTTGTGCTGGCAGAAATGAGTGCAACAGGCAGGGTTGCTTCTTGCAGTGCCTGCACCTTCTTACAATGCACATGAAGCTGTAGCCTATGTTCCAGCTGCAGTCTCATTATTCCCAGATAAACAATTCCCCTTTGGCTATATTAAAATGTGTGTTATCTGAACAAGCCCCACTCACCCAACAAGCAAGGTCGCTATGGCAAGCACGATTTCTATTCATAATTCCACCAAAAGTAATGTAATCTGTGAATTTATTAGTTATGCTTTACATTTATTTTCAGACCAGGCATGAAATGATCTGCTCTTTCTCACTGAAGACTCTACCTCTGGCTCAGGTATCTCCCTCATGATGTAATTTGTGTTCTTTTGCTATAAGTACAACAGCAAATTCCACAAATTTGCTTCAACAACATCAGCACATTTATGCTTTCAAGAAACTACTTTTGGCACTGACACCTCCTCCTAAATCAGAGATTCGTCAGTTACTGAGAAAACATGGTGTAATTTGGACAAACCCCATGAACAATAAACAGAAACTCATTCTAAATTCTATTAGCCTGTGGAACTGCCTCATCTCCCTCTACCAGTGGAATCTCCTCCTCACCTAATCCCAGTAATCTCCCCAGATTATAAATTACCAATCCCAAAGAGCATAAAGTCATTTAAAAGAAAACACCGGGACCAGCTGATCCTGGCACCTGGTCCCATCTCCTGAAGGAGCAGGTTAGTGAATTCTCTTGGAATTCACCTTTGAGGCTGAGCAAGCCGCAAATCAAACCTCTTCATGGGTATTGCGATCTGTTACGCTTGCTGCAGAACAGCTGCCTCAATACCAGACACACACTATAAACACAATGCTTAGGTTCCTTCTGTATGAAAGAGAAATAAAAGCACTCTCCCAACAGCAAAGAATCTCATCACACTTCAGCAGAGTGCTACAACTAGCTTAGACTACAGAACCACAGGCTAGTTTGGGCTGGAAGGGACCTTAAAGCTCATCCAGTTCCAACCCCTGCCACGGGCAGGGACACCTTCCACTGGAGCAGTTGCTCCAAGCCCCATCCAACCTGGCCTTGAACACCGCCAGGGATGGGGCAGCCACAGCTTCTCTGGGCACCCTGTGCCAGCGCCTCAGCACCCTCATAGTGGTGAAAATCAATCTTCAACCTAGCGTTAGTTAATACCAGTGCACCCAACTGTTTATTTCCTATTTCTCTAAGAATGCTCAAGCTTCAACACAACTTCATAGGAACTAGTCCTTGAACAAATTCATTGCTAAACTGCGCCCACAGAACCACGTTCAATTACTCTTAACATTGTATGTTCAAAGCACACAAAAGCTCAGAATACCACAGTTGGAAATTTCAGTGCAACTTTATTTCTACTTCTTCAAACACATGCTAGGATCTCACACGACTACACATCCTTTTTTCCATGCAATCTTACAGCTTTCAGTGTACTGGATGCCCAATGTGGACATATTCAGCAGTTAATAAATATTTTGTATTTCCCCACTGTTCATCCTGTACTAATCAAACGTTGCTCAAAGCTAGCTCCAAACGAGGAATTAATAATCTTCTCATAGCCAGTCTAGATTGCTCATCGCAAAACATCCAAACACTTCACAAGAAGGAATTTGCAACAAGAGCTGGACCAAATCCAGGACTTCTGCCTCACAGAAAATTTTAGTGTTTCCAATTGGTTTTCATTGTGCTTTGAAATGAAAACACACTTGTGCAATGTCTGCAATCTCAGAATTGAAATAATGAATTTTACAGTTTTGCCAGGGGTAAAATACAACTCCCCAGGGCAGCATTCAGCTGCTGTAACACCGAGACTGGCTGTAATCACCTGTTTGCTCACTATGTGCCTTTAACTTCTGGCAAAAAAGCTTTCACAGAGGCAAGAATTGCATGAAAAAATAGGATATGCTCATGCAGACAAGGACTTTCTGATAGTCATATCCAGGATGCTATTTAAAGCAACTTTTAAATGAATTTTCCAAAGTTTGCTCTTTTTTTTCACACTAAAAGTAATAGATTCTATCATATTGTGCTATGTTAAAACTGGAACAGCTCATCTGCAATGCTGGGATGTTTGGATCCATCACAAAGATCTTTGCTACTTGAGGTAATGAAGCAGCTGACAGCAGCAGCAGATTGTCACTGTATATGTAGACCAGCACAAGCAAGCCTGGAAATTAACTGAAACACTGAAAGAAAGAGTGAGGACATGGAATTCTCTCCAGAAGGCTCTTTTGCCATTGCTGGTAACAGCAAACTGGAGAAGTGAAGGTACATTCTGCTCCACTTCCAGGTCTGGAGGTCTGTTCAGTGGCAAGACTTTGCCATCAGATTCCCCTGCATCATCTGCAGGTGTCCGTCCTCCCCGCCCTTCTGCTCGCCCCAGCTTCTTGCTGCATTCCAGTTTAGCCAGCCTTACTCTCTTTTGGTTACTAAACCCCAGGAAAAAGAAATCCTAAACCTTAGGCAGCTTTTTCTGTAGGAAGGAAAACACACTGTGAGAAAACGGACTTCACTTTAAAGCTTTCCTTTAAAACTTTCCATGGGAAGAGTCCCAGCACTTCCCACATTACACAACCATGGATTTTTTGAGGCTCTTCAGTGAACACTACTGAACCTCTTCACCCTGACTTTTCTCAATAAATTCCCACCAAATGGATGCACAGAATAATGTGAGAATGTAACCTGATGTCGTGGTTTAAGCTGTAAATCAGCCACGCAGTTTGTTAACTCACCTCCCCCTCCTAAAAGAGCTGCCTCGG
>JAOEHY010035335.1:23253-39663 GCA_025447955.1 Psilopsiagon aurifrons | reverse complement strand
ACCAGCAGGTCGAGGGAGGTGATCCTGCCCCTCTGCTCTGCTCTTGTGAGACCTCACTTGGAGTATTGTGTGCAGTTATGGTGTCCTTAACATGATAAGGACATGGAAGTGTTGGAACAAGTCCAGAGGAGGGCCGCAAGGATGATCAGGGGACTGGAGCACCTCCCGTATGACAACAGGCTGAGAAAGTTGGGGCTGTTAAGCCTGGAGAAGAGAAGGCTTCATGGAGACCTCATAGCAGCCTTCCAGTATCTGAAGGGGTCCTATAGGGATGCTGAGGAGGGACTCTTCATTAATGACTGTAGTAATAGAAGAAGGGGTAATGGGTTTAAACTTAAACAGGGTAAGTTTCGATTGGATATGAGGAAGAAATTCTTTAGTGTAAGGGTGGTGAGGCACTGGAAGGGGTTTCCCAGAGAAGTTGTGAATGCTCCATCTCTGGCGGTGTTCAAGGTCGGGCTGGACAGAGGCTCGGGTGGCATGGTTTGTTGGGAGGTGTCCCTGCCAGTGGGACGGGGGTTGGAACTAGATGATCTTAAGGTCTTTTCCAACCCTAACTATGCTATGATTCTATGATTCTATAGTAAGTAATGCAGTCTGGTCCTTCTCAATGTATCTGAACAAAATTTTATCATTTGTACCAACCAGAACTGTCAACATTTAAGAACAGTTTTATGGACCATCAATAAAATGCAAAATATTCCTGAGTCATCTGTAGTGAAAATGACTCATAATTATCTTGAAAAATTCCAGTACATGATGTGATTTTAGCCCCATCAAAAAATATCAAGTAAGTAATTTTCAGTTATTAGTGCCATAGTTACACATCCAGGTTGAAGTTGTGGCTTCAGAAATGAAATCTATTGGCAAAAGCTTTCAATCAGAGCTTGTTTTGTTATGTTCCATAATGTCTAAGTAAATCAAGTCTCTAGATCACAAACCCTGGTTCTAATGGGAAACATTAATCTGCCTGACTTCCTCTGCTTTGGCAGCATAGATGCAGGGATATGCCACAAAAGAAAAATTTCAAAATGTTGCCCAGGAATGGTGGTGTCAGGTAAACAAAAGCTCATTTAGAGTTGAGCCTTGCAAGGGACATAAAATATCAGCAAGAACTTCATGCTCTTGTTCAAGGCTGAACAAACCAAATACAGAACTGCTGCTCAATGGGGCAGGTGGCTTAGTGACAGCAGACACAGTTAAGGCTGAGGTATTCAATATCTTCTTTGCCTCAAACTTCACCAGGAATATCTCCCAGGCTTCTGTAATTAAAAAAAGTGCTTAGAGAGATACGAGCAGTGGATGACGATCAAGTCAGGGACTGCGTGAGAGAGCTCAACCCATGTGAGTCCTTGGGACCCTATTGGATGTGCCTGAGAGTACCAGGCAATGTCATAGCAAGACTATCCTCTAGCATCTCTGTGAGGTCATGGAGATAAGGGAAGGACTCCAAAGACTAGAGGAAAGTAAATGTTGTTCATATTTTTTTTTTAAAAAAAGGGCCTAAAAGGATGATTCAGGAAATTAAAAATCAGTGAGCCCCATTTGGTCCCTAGGAAAGTTATCGAGCAAGTCCTCTTAAAAGCCATTTCTGGGCATGTAAAAGAGAAGCAAAAAAAGCAACAATCCTCACAGGTCTACTGAGAATAAATCATGTGTGACAATCTGGTTGTCTTCTGTGAGAAGTAACTAGATTTATGGATGAGGTGAGAGTAGCAGACGTCGTTTACCTGAAATTCAGCTGGACTTTTACACCGTCTCTCTAACATTCAAGCTAGGATGCTATTCTCTGGACTGGTGAACAACTAGATGGGTAAAATCTGATTCAATGGTTGAACTTAGAGGATAGTAGTTAATGTGCCATACTTTGTCTGGAAGCTGGTAATTAGTGATGTACTGCAGAGATCTGTCGTGGTGCCTGTCCTGTTTAACATTTTTACTGTAGACTTAGAAGAAGTGTTGGAGTGCAGTCTGATTAAGTACACAAATCACCAAACCCGGGGGACTTGTTGATACTCTCAATAGAGAACATTTAGAGATGATGAAGTTGTGCTCTTCACAGTGGCACATGATGGCAGAATGAGCAACAAATATAAACTGACACAAGAGCAGCTCAGATGGGATATAATGGAACAACTTTTCTCCATGAAGACAGTGAAGCAGTGGACCGGGCTGCCAAGACAAGAAGTGCAATCTCTCTCTGTGGAAGTTGTTAAGACCTGACTGGAGAAAGACGTGGTCTGACCCCACAGCTAACCCTGTTTTTATCAAGAGGTTGTACTAGAAGCATCTAAAGATCCCTTCCCTTAAATTATACTAGGCTTCTATCATTTATATGATTTCATATAATTTATGAAGCAAAAGTGGTGGTACCATAGTTTGGTTTTAGTTATGCCTTATGAAGAATTTTGTGTGTGATGGGCTTTTGTTCTTATTGTTATCTTCATCTTTCCACAGTTTTACACTCTGCTTAATTTAGTTAGCATAGTTGATTCTAGTTATTGGCTTGGTTAATGGAAACCACCATGCCAATAAGCAAGTTTAAAGAAAAAAATAAAGGCAGAATGTTATTAATCAAAGCACAGGTTCCCTCACACTTACTAGCAGAGCCAAACACAGTGCATAAAAGTGAATTGACCTAACAAGAAAGAGAAATATGGATTTCAAGAACACAGCTGGTTTATTTCTCAGTGACAAAATATACAATGAGAATACAGGCCCCAAATGTCTAAGGAAAGGAAAGATGGTTTAGTAGCTTGGCTTTATCCTATATTGTTGTCCTGAGTCAGGTTTCTTTGAAAGTGTTCATGACAGTAGTGGGAAAAAAAAAAAAAAATCAGTGCAGAGGGCTGGTTTTTTTGGGTTTTTTGTGGTGGTGTTTTTTTGGTGTTTTGTTTTTTTTTTTATTTTTCCCCTGAAGTGAACTGTTTGTTTCAGAATTTCCAGTGAAAAGTAATTCATTGTTTCTCAGAAACTTGTAAGGACTGATCGTGTAGCTTTGAAGTCAGTGGGAACAGAATCATAGTCTTAAAACACAATGTTTTGGCTAAATGTTGCCGCACTGTTGCTCACATCTTTGTTTTTTCTATCGATAAGATTAGAGTTTCATACTTTCTGAAAAGAGACTGCTGTTGGTTTCTGGAGGCCCTTGGAGGTTGAAGGAAAGGATTTCTGTCTGTATATCTGTCTAGAGACTGCTTCCACTGGAATCTGTATGAAAGTGTGACTTGACTTCTGTAGCTGTAAAATGTGTTTAATATGAATTGTTTCCTGTAGCTACTATGTCCATACTAGAAATTAAATGTGCTCACACTACAGCTAACCAGCACAGAAAAACATGCATTCTTTTTATTGAATCCTTGTGCCCTCAGACACTGAGCAGCCACATCTGAACTGCCTGTTAACAAGCCTCCGGCTCAAAACACTTAAGAACTGGTTTAGACAGCAACAATTCACCTGGGTCAAAGCCAGCCAAGTGCCACCTGAACTTGTTTGCATTATAGGCAACCAAGTGGCAGGGCATGTTCCCTTCTACTATTTAATCTATTAGTGTGCATAACTTCAGGGTGCAATTCATCTACCTTAATGTAGACATCTGAAAGTTCAACATTTAAACCTCTGCTAGTTGCTCTGGCTTCCTGTTATATTCAGTGGAAGCAAATCCATGCCACAATTCATCTGACCTGTCTTGTGTACTTAGCTCAAATAAGATGGATTGCAATCTGGGAATGTCTGTTTTTTCTTCTGACTATAAAGTGAGTCTGAGGTCACCAGGTCAAACTTAGAACTCTAACTATTAGGCACCTGAGATAAGGTGAGAGAGATACCAGCCTAATTCATACTAATAAATTTATCAGCATATCTTTCAGTATAAGATACACTTTGAAAGACCATGTAGATTAAATTATAGGTTTTCACGCAAGAAAAACAGTAGAAATACTTACTGAGAAGTTTCCTTGTCAGAAGATTGAAACTATTTTCAACAGAGCAGAGTACGAAAGGGTGAAAAGTTTGTGGTTCTATTTTTCTGGAGCAAGTTGTCCAGAACTATAATATTCTCTCATATCTGTCCCAGAAGTATGATGTAATTTATTAGCTGCCATACTGCCTTCACTTTTGTTCTAAGCATGGAGTAATACCCATTTCATTCATTTTGTTCTCAAGTGGGAGCAAGGCTTGAATGCATAGGAGGATCTACCTGAAGCTCCAGGATCTCATTTCTTGCCTGTGTCTGGAGGTCTGGGTATACGCAGAGAAGGGTGAGGTCAGGGCTCTGCCCTGCAGCAGCATAATTGAGACAGCTTGGCTTAAGTTTTATTAATAACCCCTTTTTCACTCTGACCTTCAGTCATAATAAATACCTGGGAACCATAGTTGTTGATTACATTTGCAGTTGATGCCAAGCTATATCATTTCTATTACCATTAATGTAAAGAAAATATTTGTGTCTGAAAATAAGTCACACTGCAGCCTACTCCCATTATTTTGCAACCCTTAGTCCTTGTTACCTTCATTAGATATTTTTCTAATGATAATTAACTGAAAAAACATGACCTAAATAAAGTTATCAAAGGAGAGCAATTATGGGAACATGTGCCATATTATTCCAATTAGGTAACTGCTCATGGTGGTTTCACTTGGTAACAGCACAAAACTACTGTTCAGGCCACTATTCCCACTGTTACATTGACAAATGATCCCAAGGCTGCCTTTCATTCGACAGGTCTATTTTTGGACAAGGGCCAGACAAAACAAAATCACAAGATTTATAAGCATCACAGTGGGAGGGTAAAGAGGATCTGAAGGGCATGAGCTCTGCTCTGTCTTCTCAGAACAAAAGCTCAAGAAAAATACTCTTGGTAGGCCAAATCCTAAAGACTCCTCCATTGAATCCTTAGCCAGATGTGATTCAGGCAAGCTTTTGCAGCATTAGTATGAATATATCTGAAGAAATGCACAACTGAGAGTCAAGTTATCATTCATGATTTTTGTTGTGGGAGGACAGTAAAGTCCCACCCTTGGCAGGACAGTATTTCCTCACAACAACTTTCCTTATGTATGAATGGGTTTGTGAAACAAGAACATGAAAGCACATATCGCTGACTCCGTGACTCACTTCCAGCTCTGGATTACCATGAAAGGCAGAGAACCAGCACTGTGCATCCCCCAGATGTATAGACAATAATCACTGAAAGAGTTAGTGCTTCCGGCAGATCCCTTTCCTCCTTCCACGCTAGACAGTGGCATGAACTTCATCAAGCCAAATCTGGAGAAAGGTATTTGGGCCACAGATCTTTATGGAATCTGTTGATTGAAAGTAAATTGGAAAACTTCACCCTTCAAAATCTAGTGGAGGACCTTTCATCAGGCACAGTCTCAGAAAAAGATGTCTTCAGTAGCAGAGTACCATAAACCCAGAAAAAAAGTAACTTTGGGAGAATATAGTCTCAAAGACAAAACAGCAAAGACAAAAGGAAAGGATAGGAAGTTAGCACTATGGCAGGAGGTTAACGGACATGATCTTACAATTAAAGATATTTACCAGAGAAATTTGAACCCCATTATACTCTGGCTCATGGTACATAAGGAAAAACTGGTTTACATCATCAAAGACAAAAACCAGGTCTATAGGTAAGCTTTAAGAATAATAAACATCCTGAATTCAAGAATAAGTCTGTCAAATGAAGGGTTATTGATTTTAGAACAAGGAATATTATGTCAAACAACATTAGTTTAATTGATCTGAATTTAGTTTAAGTACTAAAAGCATTTATATACAAACAGCAAATGAAAATTAACTGCAGCTGAGTCCCTAGATTCTTAGATTATACAATATGCACAAGCAACTGCAAGTTCTTGTAGGAATCCCAGCAGTATGGTCTGGGTTCTATTCCCATAGCATGACTCAATAGAAAAGCAATATGCTTTCTTTCAGAACGTATGAATATTTAGAGCCATGTTTTGACTTTTAAAAATACACAAAACTTTTCCTTTCCCAAAAGGAATTTATAATAAAACACAGAAAAGACACTAGAACTACAATCACTGCTAACACGGTTTAGTTCAAGTACTTCAGCTTCTGGAGTGAGCCATCCAGGAAAAATTCATTCCTTCTGAAACAAAGCCAAATATATTTGGTTGTTGGTGGTTCTTTTTTTCCTTCTACTCTCACTCAGATAATTATATTATTTAACTATCTTAGATGCTTCATAGTCTGCCTTTGTAGAAATGGATGTATAGATACTGACTGCTAAAAAATGTTGATGTGGTTATCAAAGAAAATGCCAGGTTCTTTCTATAATTTATTTCAGTTTGTTTAGTTTAAAGACCTGATTTTTTCAAAGTGTGAAGACTTTTCCTAGAACTTCCTTCTTGTGCTTTGCTAAATTAATGAGATTTTAAAGAAGTCATGATAACAGTACAAACCAAACTATATATGCAGAGGCTTAAAAAAGTCTAATAATTGCCACTTAGCACTCTCAAGTACTTAATCACTTGTTCAAACAGGACTAATGCTCTAGAATTTCTTGGTCTTATGCTTGTGAACATGTTGAAAAACTTCAACCAATAAGAGATCAAAAAGTCTCAAATTTGAAAATTTACCAGTAAACATAATATTATATTAGTATGACATAAAATAACAATACTCATAAAATACAATTATAATTGTGTTATTAGGGTTGAAAAGAAACTTACTGGTGGAATTATACCTTCCCCATAAATGCATCCACGACTTGCCAGATGAACTGTTTGTCTGATTTTAGGCATAGATGACTCATTTTGAATGCCTAAAGAATAGATCCTGTCTGCAATGAATGGCAGCTTATGAGCTAAACAAGCAAAACTCTTAGCTGGATCATTAATTGAATTATTAGAAACCAAGCTTATTGACCAAAATAAGACCTTTCACATTTCTCTATTTCTTTTGATACCTTTATCTCATATAATTTGTATTATTTCATTTTGGTTGGTTCTTACTAGTTATTGGTTCTTCTTTGAAGACAATAGCCATGCCAAAGAAGTGCAGGCACAAAAATCTCCTCCAGAGTTGTAATACTAATTTTTAAACTATTTTTTACTTATAACACTCATTATCCATATATCACAGTGAAATGTTAGGTGAACATAAAAGAGTTTAATATTTTACACAGCAGTGCAGAGTTTTATTCCAAGTCTTCTGGTTCAGATCATGTCAAAATGCAATCTGTATATCTGCTGAGGAATCTAATGGGGAAATATCTGAGCATTCCTCTTCCTGGCCTCTGACAGAGCTTGTTTTCATAAGACAACAAGTTTACAGCCTCTTATGAGGTGCATCCTCTATTGGGCACCTCACTAAAACACCAGTGAATCTTCCCATCACTTGTTTGACTTGCTAAGGAAGGGTTCAGTAGTTTCTCCATTTTTTTACAGTTGACCTAGTCCTTGGAATGTGTCTTCCTACAGGCCTAGTGACTTGGTTATGACTAACTGAAAGCTCATGGGTTAATCAAAGAAGTGCGACCTGCCATATGAAACAAAACAGGCAAGATTCAGAGGTACAAAAAAAAAAAAAAACCCAAGAAAAGAAGAACATGTCACTGAAAAAGATGTTTTAGGAACTTGCTCATTGTTAAAAGGAACGAAGAAAGAAGCTTGGCAAGTCTCACTTTGCCCATAGAGAAGTTGTGTGACCTCCTACATATGATTTTTTCTTCCTAAGTGCAGAAAGTATTCTAAAGAATTCATGATCTAAAGGGTAACAGGGACACATGTAAGAGCTTCTTCTATACTGAGCCAGAAATAAGAGAGACAAAGTTCCTAAAATACATCAGTATTCTAGCTTACAGTGGAATGGTTAACTCTGTATACCAACTTCAGATAAATTTTCCAACTTAGAATCACAGAATAAATTAGGTTGACAAAGACCTTTAAAATCTTAAAGTCCAACCTTTAATCCAGGAGTGAATAGTCCACCACTAAAACATGTCACTGAAGGCCTCAATTACACAGGTTTTGAACACTTCTAGGGATGGTGATTTCACCACTACCCTGGGCAGCCTGTTCCAATGCTTGATCATCCTTTTGGTGAAGAATTTTTTCCTAATATCCATTCTAAATCTCTCCTCTTGCAGCTTAAAGCCATTACCTCTTGTGCTATTGCTTGTTACTTGGGAAAAGATGGCAGCCACCTCCTCTCTCCATCCTCCTTTCTGGTACTTGTAGAGAGCAATAGGGTCCCCCGTGAGCCTTCTCTTCACCAGACTAAACAAAACAAACAAACAAAATTCCCCCAGCTGTTTCTCTTAAGGCTTGTCCTCCAGACCCTTCATTAGCTTTGTTGCCCTTTTCTGGACTTCTTCCAGCACCTCAATGTCTCTTTTGTAGTGAGGGAACTGGAACTGAACACAGTACTCAAGGCGCAGTGAAGTCAACTTAAGTCAATGGATTGCTAATTTACACTAGTTGTCCATCCAATCTCTGCTGATTTTTGAGAGAGCCATGAACACATATCAAGGCACCTGTAAAGGAGTCAGTAGCTGTCAGTAAAGTAGAATATCTTCTTTTGTTTCTCAAATTCTATCAGAACTATATTGAAACCTTTCTCACTGTAAACTTCTGCAACCTACTTACAATTGGCTTAGAAGGAGGTGAATTTCTGTTTTCCTCTGTCAACAACACTTACAACACTCACATTTATGTCCAAACAAAATTTATGCCCAAACCAAATTTATGCATCTCTGCATGAGAAAGTGTTTCTGTAAAAACCTTACAGAAAAAACAGATCTGAAATTTTTATTGCCATGTTGAAAATTGCTGTTTAACAGTAGTTATTAATAATTATTAATAATGATTGTCTGAAAATTATTCAACAAGAAATCACAGCAAAAACATAAAACATAGCATGTTCTTTTCAGCATTTCTGTCCTCTCTTGCCACATTAGTCCTTCCATTTCTTTTTTACCTACTTATTTTGAATTCCATTTCAATTTTATGTTAATACAGAGGCTATTCATTGTCACATATATACAGCAACTAACCAATAGAGGTAAAAATGCTGAAACTGTAACAGTTGTGTCACTCAATTCATGATGTAGAAAGATGCCAGACTGACTTGTGAATGCTAGTTGCCAGGCTGCAATTTTTCCAATGTGCTAGTATAGATTAAAAAGCAAAGAGCTCAGGCAGATTCTGACATTATGTCTATAATGACAAATTGAACACTGCTGGGGACCTGATCCAGGTGCCAGATCTAGAATTTCTTTATTGCTAGGGCAAATTTTGACATGCATTTTGTCAGTCTACCTAGCATTCTCCAAGGGGGAAAAAAAAATAAAAAAAACAAAAATTGCTCTGCACAGTTTGGAAATCAAACCATTCACAAAATCAGTTTTAGTATAATCACTTTGTTTTGAATGATATTTTTTTTTTTTTTTACAGCACAGGTTAAGTAGGCTCTGCAAGTTGGCCTCCATGAGAAAAAAGAAATCCTAGTACTGTCAAATTACCAGTACAACTAGCAAAATGTGACTACAGTCCAGTAAATTAGAGTTAATGCAATTTCAGGGAACTGCAAAGCCTGGTTGTACTAGTCTTGGTACAAATTCAGCATGTCTGGCTTTCTCCCTGTCACCACATCATTGCTGTGTGTGCAATGCAGGCATGATTCTAAACATCCAGGTTAATGTTATCACAACAAAAATTAAGTTCAGCTGATGTAATTTTTTCTTCTACAGTGTGTAATGAATAAACCTGCCAAAAAGCAGGATAGTAACTAAGTATGAATAATTCTATAGGATGCATGCTCTTAGCTGTTATTTGGCACAGTGCATTTGATTGCTATAAGCAAAGTATTCTTTTACAGGTCCTTTTGCAGACAGCAACAGAGGTGGCAGAGAAACCACTTGGCAACAGAAATGCCTTTCAGTCTCTGAAAAAGTTGATTCTACAGAGGGTGTCCTATTTACATTCGTTTTCCCAGGGAGAAAAGAATACTAGAGGTAGGTAAGGAATGCCCAGGATGAATCATGCCATGCTGCATAATTATGCAGAATAAACACATCAAGCTTCTTGATACATATGTCTATAGAGGACCTACAAAGTGGTTGAGTCAGAGTAGGGAAAACCTTAAAAAATATTTCTTTATCTTGCAGATAATAAGGTTAAAGAGGTTTCTTCATTGAAATAACTTGCAAACATTTTTACAGCCAAACTTTCCAGCCCAGTGGCTCTTTGTGTCTTTAACTTAACATTCTTTTCCTGCATTTTAAGAGTTAAGATAGATAGTTATGAGTATTTACAAAGCTATGCTGGAGGTGAGGAGAAACCTCATCAGAGGTTTAAGAGTTGCCTTTTGTTCAGACTCATATCAATGAAGCCAAACAGCCAAAACAATAATCACGCAAATTATAAGTACATGCAATGCCATACTGGAAGTTAAAATGGTTCACTTTAGATTATTAGCATGTATAAGGACTGAGATTAGAGGAACTAATTGCTGCTGTGCATAAAAGTTGGTGCACAAAACAAGAAGCAAATGAGCAAAAGAATTCAAAGAAGCTGTAGCTACCCAGTCCTGTAGTGAAAATAAGAAGTAGGTAACAACAACCAGGGCATTTATTATGTTTGCATGAAGGTATGCTTATGGCTAAAACTATAAAAAAAAAAAAAAAAGGTGTTTTTTTTTTTTGTTTTTTTTTTTTTTTAATGTCCTTGTGAACTAAGGAAATAAGGTAATTCTTTAAGGGTAGAGAATTTTATTTCAAGCTTCTTTAGTACTCATGTCCACAGACTTGTACAGATAACCCAGAGTCCCAGTAAGCTTGATTTCCTTTCTATCCTTCCAAGGATACACAGGAAACAAGGTTTCCTCTTGCTAAGTACCAAAATCTGATTTGTGTGTTAGAAAGTGAAGTTTCCTTAAAATCTGTCCTTCTATTTGCCCATGTCTAGTTGGTTCCTTTATGCTTAGAGAAAAAAAAAATATATTAGGGAGAATTTTGATAACAAACAGAAAGGAATGTTTCATTTTAAATGTTTTTCTCATTTCTAAATGAATGTTATCTGATGTATTAAAAAAGTTGAATCAAAATATCTCTGTGTTACCAAAACAGAACATTTCAACTGACTCAAACCATTTTTGTTATGGCTGCTTTCAAACGGATTGAAATGAAAGCATATTTTGGAATGGAAGAATTTGCAAAACTTAGATTTCCAAATTCGTACTTTACTGAGTGACAAATGATCCATTTTCAGTAAATAGGGACTCAAAGATGATCTACATAGCCATGACTGCAAGATATGCAATTTGTATAACATTCAGATTTTCTATCTCTCCCATTTTGGTTTGTGCTGGAACAATGAATCCACAGAATAATTGCTATAGGTCTTTTACTTTTTAAGTCATACTGAGGGACCTTAGTACTAAGATGTTTCTGTAGAGAGAAATCTTTCTAATCTTCGAACAGTGTAGCTGTGACCTTTATATTTCAACAGAATTGTCTCTGCCCTGTTAGGTAAGATGCAAGAGATTTCACAAATGTATGATTATGGATAGTAAATAATCATTAAGTTGCATCAGTCATCTTCAATCAACATTGCAAAGCCATCGTGCTCTGAGATGCCAGATACATGGCCTGAACCACTTACTGATAAATTCATGCTGACCCCAAAGTGTGAAGATAGACAAAGACTCAGATGAATTCACTTCCAGTAAAGTGCTGCTCCTGTAAAAGCAAAATACACCACCACCACCTCCCTCCTCCCTCAACACTCCACACCCCTCCCTCCATGTACGTTTATATATATAATATCTCAAATCGCATACAAAAAAGATCTGATCTTTCCAACAAAGAAAGCCAGTGCAGTGCCTGGAGTTTCTCTTTTCTCCCAGGTCCTTTCCAATAATATTTGGCTCAATTTCAGCATGTTACAGGGCTCCCAAGCCTCTTTCCCAGATATATCTGTCTTGTTTCTCTGGGTAAAAGAAACTTATTTCTGGCTCTCTGTCAAGCTCCCCACAACCTTATATTACCAAACAACAATGTTGAAGGCAGGAATGCATACTTTTGCTTTGATTTCCACAGAGAATCATAATTCTTTGCTTCTCTTTCCCTTCCTCCCCTCCTCTTTAGGTGACAAATGGCTCTCCAGAAGTCACCCATCTCTTCATTTTGACCTTCTGTTCACCTCCTCCATTTTTTTCCTCTGCCCTGGCCAATTCCAATTTGGGTAATTATTCTGTCTGAAGCACGTAAAATTCTCTCTTTTGTTGTAGTCAAAAATAATATCCTTCACCTTCTGTTCTTAAATGCAAAGCTATGCCTTGATAAATCATTAGTGTGGTTTACCCCAGAAGGGAAAGAGTGATTGAGGACTTATATCTTTTTAAAAAGTCATTCCAGTGTTTAGGAATCCTTTGGGATGAATAGTGTTATATTATTAGTCCTTAATCGCTAGAGGATTTGCATTACAACTACTATTCTCTCTATTGTACAGCTTTTTAAAGTGTGTTTATTTATTAGAGTGAATTAACACTAAAAATATGTAAACCTTTACCCATGGAAAACTGAAAATAGCTATAGGTTTGGAAATGTTTTAGCAAACTGAAATTCTAGCTGCTCTAAATACAGCACTGAAGAGACATGAAATCCAGACTATGAGAGTTTCCTCTTTTTTCTCCCTAAATGTGCACATAGATACATGTGTTTCTATTCTTATTGCAAAAAAAAAAAAAAAACCCCAAAAAAATAAATTTACAAACATAAAAGACGTAATGTTCATTTTTTCAGCTTTCAACTTCAGAAAGGATCAATAGCTTTTCTGTAAACTTGAGTCCATCTTAAATGGTATTTCTCTTATTAAGCACATGAAGTCATCAAGTCTTCAAGTCACCAAGTCACACCTTTAGTTGAAACACTTTGTAGACGAGGACAGCTGCTTGCTGTGAAGGGCCCGTTGTTGTTTTTGAAACAGATGCTTTCATTTCTTGGAAAGAACTAATATGTGCTGATTTTAGCCCCAGTCTAGTATAAGCATGTGCTTAAATCTATCTTTACTCAGAAAAGCACTTATACATATGTTAAAAATTAAGAATGTGCTTAAGTGCTTTGCTTAATGGGGATGATTTTGAGCACATATTTAAGTGCACTGTTGAATCAAGGCCAGAATGCCCAATCTTAGTTATTGTGAAGTTTGCTATCTTTTACTACTTTAAGAAGTTCAAACAGCATAGCAATGCTTTATTTCATGTTCTTTGCAAAGAAGGCAATTGCGTACTTGACAAGAAGAAAGGGTTCATTGCATTTTGCAAGCCAAGTAGTGGGGAGAATGGGAAAGCCTGCATAAAATTATCAGGCTTCTCTCACTGGTAAGCATGTGAGATGTGATTGCATCTGTGGCTGCTCTTTAACAGCTATGAATCTGTTTCAGATCTCAGCTGGCTTCTTAGACAGGAAGGACTCCTACTTTTTTACCCTGCTTCACAATCTGACAATAGACAAAATGACATTTGTCACACACACTGCAGCTAATATGCCCATGCAAATACATTCCTTTTTTGTAGAAGGTACAGAACAGAGAAGCAGATGTCACTCTCACTTTTTATATGAAGATATCAAACATCATCTGTTTCCATGATGAGCTGGTCAAATCCTGATGCTTTGACAGTTTCGTACTTGGGAAAAGCTACCAGAGTCCACATAATTTTATTTTATTTTTTTTTTTTTACAGTAAAGTATCTGCCATAGGAAGATATGGATGCATTTTTTTTTTCAATTTTAACAACTCATAAGAGATAATTGCTAAATTATACTGGAATCTTTTTGTCTTCCTTACAGACCTTAACACTTTTACTATTCTGAACTGAATGGCTTCTTTTTGCAGTTTTAACAACTCATAGGAGATAATTGCTAAATTATACTGGAATCTTTTTACCTTCCTTACAGACCTTAACACTTTTACTATTCTGAACTGAATGGCTAGATCAAAATTTTGATAAACTAATATCTTAGTTTTAGGGAGAAAAACTCACTTTCCAAAGGGAATTTGCCATCAGAAAAAATAGGGTGGATATGATATGTGGCATATCCTGCTCCAGCTATATATTTAAATCACATCTGCTTGTTTCATCAAGATAAACTATTTTCTGTTGTCAGCAGTGGAAAGACAATGAACCTATGAGGAAATAAGATGGATTCCACTCTGCTTTGCGTGTCACCGAAGATGCCAGCTATATTCTGATTACTGAACTTTTCTATTAATTCTTATGATGAAAGGGTGAGGAGAAAGAACAAAGCTTGTCACTCATGTTTCAGCTTGAATTTGCAGTCCTGGCTGTCAGAAATGTCATCTTTTGAAGTCCTTCTGCCATCTATATGCATTCATGCACAAAAGTATAATTGCCTCTTAACTAATAGAAAACGTACTCTGATAATTTTCCACATTGCTTCACATTCAGTGTATGTTCTGTTCCGTTGTTTCTTCTAATATCCTCATCTTTACTCATATTTTCGTAATAGTATACATCAGGTTTTTAATTAAAACATTATGAAAATCAAAGGAAAAAAAGAAAAATGTAACAATAAAGACCAATTTCATTTAATAGTTTGATGATAGAAATGCACATCAAGAGCTCAAATCCACTACAAAGCCATGCTCATAATATTTTAAAGCTACAGATCCATTACAAAAAAACCCCTGCTTCTGCAATCACCAGAAAAAAACTAGCAGTGGTACTGTTTAAAAACATCAAAGAACTACTGTTGTCTTCTTCCATACCTCTTTAAATGAAGGGATTAGTTGAGAGGCAGTTCAAAGTGCAAGCCTGAGCTGTTTCAGGGAACTTCAGAATTTGGAGCAGGTGTTATTACCACATGTGCCAGTAGTACCTCCAGTAGCAGTGCAAGTCATCCTGGCTTAAAGGAGAAGAAAATTTGACTACGTATTCCCAGCAGATTTTCCAGACAATGAATCACAGGTTGAAGAATCGGAAGTACGGAGAGGAAGAAATTGACATATTTATGAGGGCTACCATGAGAATAAAAGAAAGGAAATCATGCTTAAAAAAATTTACTAGAACGAGTAAAAAAGTCAGAAGTTTCTTATTTGCTAGGAAAAAAAAAAAAAAATCTTTGCTAAATTCACACAGATTATATATTTTCATGACAGAATTATAAAAGACTGACACCAGAATTGGTGTATACAGGTCATCATTCTCTAGCCATAAAGCTGTAACGAAAATGACAGTGTCCTCCAAAGTGTTGTAGTTACTTAAGTGTTATTACAGACACCTAAGGTCATACTTCCCATAATTCTCCTTTCTGCAGTGAGCTGGGTTACTTTCTAATGCTTTTCTGCTGAAGGACTAGAGACTTGCCATTACCAAGCCAGTTTGGGGGGACTTGCAGATAGGTACTAAAAGGTGTGCAGCCTTTTAATGTTTGTTCTGAAGCTTCTTTGGGGGTGAGTAGTTAGCGCTTTTCCACGTTGAAAAGAAATCCCAATATTAGTCCCATAGCTCCAGCCAGTTAGCACATGTCTAAAGCACAAAATATTTCAAATGGAAAAGGCTACGAACAGAAGGACATTTAGGCCCCAGCTACCATACAATGTTCTATGTAAATATCGCTTAGATTTCATACATAAGATGATTTTATTCAGCACTATAAACCATGAATAGGGAATCTGACTTCTTAAAATTACAAGCAAAGGAGTTGTTCCACTTTCTTTACTCTGTGCAGCCTTACAGATAAAAAGCAGAGTCAATTCCAGCTTATTGCCCTTAAAATTACCGTTACTGCTGTGATTCTTGGCTAAAAATACCAGACAAAACTTCAGACTGGCCTTACCAGAAAGGCATCAAAAATCATAGTTAGCACTTAAAACAGCACTCAGTAGAACTGTTTTATACTCAAAGCAGAATAGGAGTGACGAGACTGAGTTTTGCTAGGTCTGCTCAAAGGAAGAAATAGTCCAAATGCAGAAGTGTAAGTGTGGAGACAGTGCTAGTTCTCTGCATCTTTTCACAGAAGAGGTAGAGGAAGGCTAAAGAAATGATAACTTTGCATTCATCTGCATCACTCATCACATTTTATGCCAAAAGAGGCACTACAAATCACTACTTTTTAAAATTTTTTTTAATTTTTTTACAATTAGGAATTGGAATTGTCTCAAGAACTTCTTAATATTGCCTGTTTATTCTGTTTATTTATGACTGGAAAAAGGGAAATATAACGCCCATTTTCAAGGGGGGAAAATGGATGAGCCAGGGAATTACAGACCAGTCAGTCTCACCTCTGTGCCTGGCAAAATCTTGGAGCAGATTCTCCTGGAAGGAACATGAAGAACAACAAGTTGCTTGGTGACAGCCAGCATGGCTTCACTAAGGGGAAATCCTGCCTGACCAATCTGGTGGCCTTCTGTGATGGGGCT
>JAOEHY010035335.1:0-22183 GCA_025447955.1 Psilopsiagon aurifrons | reverse complement strand
AGGTGATCCTGCCCCTCTATTCTGCTCTTGTGAGACCTCACTTGGAGTATTGTGTGCAGTTCTGGTGTCCTCAACATGAGAAGGACACGGAAGTGTTGGACAGGCTGAGAAAGCTGGAGCTGTTTAGCCTGGAGAAGAGAAGGCTGCATGTAGACTTCATAGCAGCCTTCCAGTATCTGAAAGGGGCCTATAGGGATGCTGGGGATGGATGGGGATGGACAGATGCTGGATCCTTTAGCAATTGTAGTGATAGTACAAGGGGTAACAGGTTCAAACTTACACAGGGGAAGTTTAGATTGGAAATGAAGAAGAAATTCTTAACTGTGATTGTAGTGAGGCACTGGAATGGGTTGCCCAGGGAATTTGTGAATGCTCCATCGCTGGCGGTGTTCGAGGCCATGCTTGACAGAGGCTTGGGTGGCATGATTTAGTGGGAGGTTTCCCTGGCCACGGCAGGGGGGGTTGGAACTGGATGATCTTAAGGTCATTTCCAACCCTAACTATTCTATGATTCATTGCAAAGGAACTCACATCTAACTTTATTGTCTATACAATTTCAGAATAATTGTGTTATTTTTTTCTCTGGAATATGACATCTCCAACCACCAAACGCTGTAGATTGACTTTAGCGAAAGGGCTGATGCTGGATAAATATGACCAGTGTGAGGAGCAGTGGACTCTAAGAGCAGCACTAAACAGAGAGACTGTCATACATTCTGGGAAGGGAATAGCTTGGCAAATCTTATCGTGTTTGATTCAGTTATATGCTAAAGTGTCGTCTTTGGTCTTGAGATCATATCCTGACAGTTGAGAAAGGAGTTAGTTTGCGATTTTCTTACCCAACTGGACAGACTATGGTCTTGCAATGGGATACAGCTTAAATGATTTGAAAGTCAACATTGTAGATAACTATATGTGATTTAGTCATCATAGCTTGTCTTCATCACACATGAAAATAAGTCAGTGATTTTGGAATACAATCTGTGAACTGACTCACATGCTAGAAATGCCTGTTTTTCTTATTGATGAAAAGGGAGCGTAGGGTTGCCACCTGTGGAATTGAAAAGCCCCTATGCTACAGATATCTCCAGACACTCCAATGAATGCTGTGCAGGGAGACTAACAAGTCACAGTGCAGTCTGGGACAACTAAAGCCAAATCTATTCAACATTTTTTACTCCAACCCACTGACAAATTGTTCTGCAGTCCACTCAGCATAAAGCAAATGGATACAGTACAGCTGCTCTCCAAATATGGGACTGGCTACAGAAATGATGAGGTCCACAAAAGATTACTTATACCTCAGGTTTAGACAAAACCTTACCATCTAGCTTTTCTTGTCAGAGTCTACTCACTCAGGTCTACATTATACCTTACATTTCTATCTATCCAAGCACATATTCAGAAAAAAGTTTTGCAAGTTTCTTGAGTAAATCAGAAACCATATTTTCTCCTTGTGACTGAACAAGATTGGAATTTCTTAGTGATCTCACTCAGATCGATGCAAATAGTGAGTAACTACATCAAAACTGGTGGAGACAACCTACTAGGAAGTAAGAATTTGGACCTACTGTTTAAAAAATAACTACCAAAGCTTATATTACATGAATGATAGAATGATGCAATTTGGTTCTAATGAAATGGTGTGGTCTTTTTTATGTAACAGAGAGAAATAGCATTATAACTGAACTGCTGAATAAAAGTTTTCACTCAACTTTCAGTGCATTTTACTGTCATCAAAAAAGCATTTGGGAATAATAGTTTCCAACAAGTGTCTGTTGAAATTTTGGGATAATAAACTTTTATGTCTTAATATTTATGATTCTAATAAACTACCACAATATTAAAATGAAAGATACAAACTCTTAGGTCAAAAATTGCAATTTGTTGTAAAGCAGAACGATTTTTGAATAATAAACCACTATTGAAAACTAAGATCACTTCCTATAATTTAATAGGTGATCCCCTTGGTGATATATCCCGGATATTAAAATGGTTTAACTCACTTGGACCAGCTGCTTTGAATTGTTTCATAACATTCTGCCATATGATAATAGAAAAATAAGTATGAAATGAAAGGTAACCATTTAAGTTCTGATTTTTATCTTTCTTGCCTATCACAAAACAATCACAAGTGTACTAATCAAGGATCAATTAATTAATCCAGTATTGTTAATAGCAGTAAATGACAAGTGTGAATTTAATACTTTGTTTATTAGCCCCCTTATAGTATCATTGGACAAGAAGTCAGTTGACCAAATGCAAACGGTTGATTGGATAACATATATCACAGCTCCCAATCCAGCTAATATATATGAAAGTAGTAAGTATTTTTTCACCAAAAGCATCCAGCTGCAGCCTATCAGTGTTTCCATAATGAAGTCAGTATAACTTTTACTTATAAAACTTATTCTAAGGATACTGTCAGAGCCTAAGAGGAAAAACATTTTCAAAAGGCTGTGTCATGTGCAACCAAAAATACTGCATACATGTATCTTTCATTGTATTTCAAAGACATTTGCGTTTGACTAGTAAGTCATTAGAGGAGCTGACAATTTATCCATTACTTGTTACATATGAATGCTTGCTGATGCACCAAGTTCAAACTTTTCAGTCCTATGTGTGCTACACAATGGAACCTTCCCTTTAATAACCACTTTGGAAAGATGATAAGCCAGTGTCAAA
The DNA here is from genome assembly GCA_025447955.1 of Psilopsiagon aurifrons. Taxonomy (NCBI): domain Eukaryota; kingdom Metazoa; phylum Chordata; class Aves; order Psittaciformes; family Psittacidae; genus Psilopsiagon; species Psilopsiagon aurifrons. The sequence continues at coordinate 19,498 of JAOEHY010035335.1, read as the reverse complement.
ACAATGCCATATTTATCCTTGATAGCAAACATAATCAGTGGCCATGTTTTGCTTTATCCTGGGTAAGTTCCCTGCAAAACAAATGAGTTTGTGAAACCTCTAATTTATTGGAAAATGGAAAAATGATGTTCTAATGTGCAGTGTAAGACCTTGCTCAAGAGCAGAGCTTTGAAATGCATGTAAATACAAGCAGCAGTCACCACAACTGACAGAAACTAGAAACTCATGCTGCCTGGCTCCCAAAGCAGGTGCTAATGTGCTTGGGTAAGTTTCTCCTCTGGTCAAGAAATCACACTTTGTGTTGGTCATACAATAGAACAGGCTGCAGACGCTGCAATGTGGAACCACATCCCACAGAAACTGGTTCACTTGAGAGCTATGTTGGCTTGAGGTCTATAAAAATGACAGTTTTATTTACACAGTTGTTCCATTATGCCTTACTGAAGGGAACAGAGAGAGATTGCTTAACATACTTCTCATTTGTTTATTTGTTTTTCTTTATTGGATAAAAGTAGTGCTCAGGAAGTAACTAATGAAACTAACAGCAATGACTTGAAGAAGTGATGATGGCAAACAGGGACAGTTCAGTATAAGACTAGTGAATGACAGGTCTCTACCCACCCAGAAAATCCTTCTTCAAACAAATGCCCTCTGTGGGTGGGGAAAGATGACCAAGAATATTTCCATTTGTGAAATAATTGTATTCTAACCTCAGATCAACAGACCTAATCAACGTTAATCCAAGCAGGCGCTTAGCGCTATTGCAAACAGTCATAGAATGAGTTCGTTTGGAAGCCGACGCAGGAAAATCAGTAAAGGAAATACAAAATGCAGGTCTGCCCTCAAAGTTTGTGACTGACACTAATGGAAATGGCCATTTACTCTCAGATTAAAGGTAGATTACGTTGGGGGAACATAACAACTTCATAAGAATCGCCACTTTATTGCCAAACCCTTAGTGGCATCAAATACTCGACAGAGGTCAGGAAAGAGCTATGTAGAAATGGCAATGCTGCTGTTTCTGCTGGCTCATTATAACATGGCTTGTGGACTGAAGTGATCATAAAGAAGCAATGTCTCTTTGCCATTCATTGAGTGAGGCCAAATGCCTTCTGAATTTTGCCGTCATTGATATAAATGAGTCTGTGCTGAAGCAACCCCGTCCAATCAGATCAGTGGAATAGCAATAACATCTCTTCTGAATATTATGTTTGTGGTTTTGCTCTTTCATTATAGTTGACTGAGTCAGACACTAGAGCAAATGTAAAACCTGATAATTTAAAAAGTGACATCTTTGTAGCTGATCATCACCCAGCATAGATGGGGATTATCCCTACAATAACAATATTGTACCTCTTTACTCCAGGCCCTGAAGCAGCTAGATTTCTCCATTTCTGTAATTTAGACAATACAACAAAATGTTCTAGAAGTCAAAGTTAAAAGTTTCTGTTTTCTAAAGCACCAAACACTCTGGGGGGCTCAGGAATAATTCTCAAGTATTGTTTCAGTGTGTTTGAGAGTGTTTGAATTCACTGACTATTCTCAGCTATAGAGGAACACACACACAGATGCATACACAAACAGATCTTGAAGAAAATCAGAGCATCTGAAGGAAGAAGTTTACTTTACTCTGGGTGATCTCAGCTACATTATTTACACACAAAAATCTCTTAAAGGGAACCATAAAAACACATCAAAGTGCAGTGACTTTCTTGATCCCCTCCCTCACAAGCTCTGCAACAGATTTTACAGTTTATCTTCTCTTCCTGGTCAGACTTTTCAAGATATTGCAATAAAACAGAGTACATGAAAACTGAAACTAAAACTGAAACTTTTCAGGAAAAATGTGTTTGAATATTTTCTTTTAGAAACTGATTCTTCTGTGTTGAGATTTTTTGTGTATTTTCATAGACTCTTTCAGTCTTCTTGCTCTGTAAGGGAGTACCTTATGAGATACATACACATACCAACATGGTGATGTTATCAGACTCTGTGCTTCTTGAGTCTTATGTTTTGGAAGCAATAAGCTAATCTAAACTACCATCTTTCTAGTTTGCTTCTCTCCTGAGCATGGAGTAGGATGCTTACAGAACTACCAAGCACCTACAGAAGGTGTGGTCCTTTTGAAATGTCCTAAGGTGATATAAGGAAGAAATTCTTTACTGTAAGGGTGGTGAAGCAATTGAATGGGTTGCCCAGGGAAGTTGTGAATGCTCCATCACTGGCAGTGTTCCAGGCCAGGTTGGACAGAGCCTTGGGTGGCATGGCCTAGTGGAAGGTGTCCCTGCCCATGGCAGGGGGGTTGGAACTAGATGATCTTAAGACCCTTTCCAACCCTAATTATTCTATGATTCTATGACCTGCATATAGCACCTGCCATAGCCAGGAAGCACTGGATCTGTGTAGACGTCAGCTCAAGGTTTATCTGAAGTGTGACAGTGTCCAATGTAAAATAATCCTAATTTATTGGCAAAAGACAGTTGTGAATGACAGAAAAGCTGGTGGAAGCACATATAATGTTATGCAAAATTGGTTGATTTATTTAGCCAGGTGAGACAATTTCAATTAACCAGCTTAATGTAGCCATGCTTCTCCAGTGTTCTCTAATGGGTATTAGATAAGCAACAGAGCAGAAGTTCCTAATGTAATTCTGAGGAAAAAACCATATATGAAACTTTTATTGTATAAACTGAGTAACTACAAGCAGGGTGATGATTTTACCTCTGAATGCAATATTGATGAGATTGATACTGGATATTGCATACACATCTGGCATCCATATTTAGAGGGGGAAAAAAAAAAAGTTGAAAAATTGGAAAGGATGCAGAAATTACCTTAAAAATCATTTCAGGATGTAGAAAGTGCCTTACAGTGGGGCACTGGAAATACTCAATCTGTTTAGATTATAGTAGATTTAAGTGTGGCTTGATTATGTATGCATGTATATTCATTAGAAAAAAACGCTGAACACTGAAAGGACTTTCAAACCAAAATCAAAAGAGGCCTAAATAAAATCAATAAGTACAAGCTAAAAGCAGACAAGTTTAGTTTGGAAATAAGGCACATTTTTCAGCAGTGAGGGAGATTAGTCAGAAAAAGCAGTTACAATGGAAAGTAGTGAATTCTCCCTATTCACATTAATATTGGCTGCATTTCAGAAAGATGTGCTTTAGTCAAACAAAGCTATTCTTTAGTCAGATATTTTTTGCTCAATTTAATATATTATATTGTCCAATTATTCCTTCTGAACCTAAACTCTTCACGTAGGATACAACTCATTTAACTTTAGTTCCCTACAGTGTAGACATCTGAACATCAGGTAGCCAGTTTAAGATTGCTTTAGGTCAACAGACACCTTGGGGGCTGGATTCATCTCATCCATTTTAGAAACCAGCATTAGGACGAGATTAATCCTGAAAAGTGCCTGTTTCTCTCTACTATGAAGGAGATTCTATAAAGGGAACAAAAAGAGGCTATAAAGGGAATTTGAATAACTAGCTCTGGTGTAGAGATTTCCACTGAAAATGGATATATCCAGTTAGATGAATCCTACCTAGGTTTTGTGTCTGACTGCCAGGGAGGCATTTTGACAAACGTTCCTAAGCAGTAAATCTAGTTCGGCAGGAAAGACAGTACCTCAATTTATGCTAGGATTAAATAAAATAGAGGTTTATGATATTTCTCCTGTATTTAATGTGTAGCTGTTTACACATATTTATTTTGATTTTGTCTTCCATCTTTATGCTTTCCCTATGTTTTGAAAAGAGTTTTTCAAAAGCAAATTAAAGATGAAGTGTTGAATGTCTATATTCACTAAGGGACCAGTCAGTCACCACCCAGGAATCCAGCCCAGTGGGAAGACAGAAAAAAAATGTTATCCAGTATGAAATAAGACCTTGCTGTGATTCTGAATTTTGGGATATTTTCCTATTTGCTTTGAACTGCACATTAAAACAAGGCAGAATAAATATTCACAACAACAGAAGAAAACTTGAGAATAAGTCACAGCTCTTAACGGACAACAAGCTTCAGTCACTGGGAGCAGGCACACAAACACACACAGAGTTAAAGGACTTGTGAAAACTGAGGGGTTTTGTGTTTAGAAATAAGCAAGATCTCCCACACCAGAGGCCTGGTCAACTTTTTACACAAACAACATGGCTTGAAGTCAAGAGAAGATTTGCCTCAGGAAGGATTAAACGGTTGGATTCAGTGCAGTGTTCATTATGGTTGTTTCCCTTTTCTTTATGAGCCACTTGGGAATCTATCTCCCTGATTCAACTGACATGAACTATTTTGTTTCAACATTATTTTTTTACTATTCTAGCCTGTATGCTTTATTGATGTTGATTATAAACCGGTTCTTCACCAAGTTATATTTAAAGGAGAAGCTGCAATCCAAACCCATTTCTGTAGTGATTTAAGAACAGCTAACTTGTTTGTGCTTGGACCACACTTTCTTATTAAATAGTTATTATTGAAATTTTTACTTTTGTTAAGAAACCTTTTAATTCCAAAGCACATTTCACCTATATATGTTTTAGTGTATAGCTCTCCTTCTAAATATACTAATTACTTAAATAAGAAGTAATGTAATGTAAATAAGAAGCAATGTAATTAGTAATAATAGACTAATTACTTAAGAAGTAATTTTATACCCAGTGAAAATTATTAAGGACTTTAAAAAAGCACTTGTGGAGCATCAAAAAGAATAGTATTCAGCTTGGACATTATACATTAACTATGTGTAATAATTTATGTTACGGATATATGTAACTTGGAACATCTATTTATCCTTATTGAAAATAGTGAAAAGATTAATACACTTGAAATAACAATTCTTTTTTTCTCCCTAAAAATCATTTCATTTGTAGAACTACTTCTTACAAGTTAACTGGAAAAAAAAAATCTCAGTATGTCTATTTTTTAGATGACATTTTTAAGATTGCTCAGAATACAATTGCAAAATAATGCACATTGAGACTTGAAATTCATTGATTAACTATATAATTAATGAGCTAATATGGACTTTACCATCTTCCTGAAGTTCAAAGTACAGTTCTCTGTGCTGTCATTGTTATTATTTATAGACATCAACGAAGTCATGAAAAAATTAAACCAAAATTTATCTATAATTGAAGTTTTCTTTAGCAGACACAATTTTTCACATGTATTTTCCCTTGAAAGAAGGATGAGGTAACGAATGAATCAAGCATTATCTAAACCATTACATTACTAAAATATGGCCTTATTGCACAAGTTTAAACATGACCATATAGATGTGATTATATGATTCTATGAACGCTCAACTATCCATGGTTAAAAAAAATTCTCACTTCGTTTGCCAATTTCTGTTGACTAAATTATCAGTAACAGGACATCTCTAGAGGTTTATCAAAAGTATCTGGCACTCCCTAGACAACCATTGTCAGACTTAAGAACACTTTTCTGAAATCCGTTTCCAACTTCAAAATACTGTCACAGCAGTGCCACAGAGAAGTCCCAAGCTCTGGCACACAATTATCCATATGGTTAAACTGTTACACACCTTTGACTTACGCCAGCTAGCATTCTCCCAGCTGATAGGCGAGCATAGTTCAAAATGACTATATAGGTCAAGGAATAATCCCCAGCAGACACTTTGGATGTGGTTAACCTGTTTTGCAGGGAAAGAGGTTAGATATATGGATATGAAACATTCTCTCAGGTCCAAAAAGCAGACATTCTACTAGCAGCATAGGTTTAGTCTTCGTATACAAAAAATAATATAGTGAGACAGAAATTCTGTCCCCTGACCTTAGAAAGGTGTGGCAAAATATCTTTTTTCAGGCATAGAAACTCCTAAGAATATCTCAGCTGAAGGCGGGGGACCACAAAAACTTTCCAGTCAAAAGAATGGGAGACCCTACAGATAGATGCTGCTTTTGCTAAGAAAGAAGAAATTGCACTGTACTAGCAGCAGAGTGTGCTGCTCATGGCACAACTGGTGAGGTTGAGGGGATCAGAATGGAATGGGTAGTAGGAAGAGACAAAGGTTGGAGCAAGAACACTGGCAGTGTCCCTATGGCTTTTCTGATCTTTTTCTGATCTTCATGGATAAGTCAGGTGTCCCAGAATGGCTCACATCCATGTTATTCCTACACTGGAGTGGTTGTACTGTGCCCAACAAATGCCCACCTAGCTCCAAAAACAGATACGAGAAGCAGGTGCCAAGATAAAGTCATAAGAATAGGGTAAAGGGATAGTAAAACTACTAACATCAAACAGCTCATAATTAAAGGACTTTCTGAGCTCAGTGTATTTCTTTCTTGAATTGTCTGTTTCTCCTCTTGAATTTTGTCATGTACAGCATCCTATGTGAAGGAACTCCACTGCTTAACTGCACCCCAAGTGGATGAACTTATTATTTGGTTTTGTGCCTCCCCTCTAGTTCCAGCTAAACAATCAATCCTTAAGGACTCCTTAATATCACACCTGGCTGTATAGTCCTTTTCCATATTCTCCTCCCCAGTCATTTTTTTCCTAGACCTGAGAGTCCCCATTCATTAAGTGATTCTTCACAAAGTCTTTCAGTTTTTCAGTCTTGTTGTTGTATCTGGATGATTACCGTATTTTTCACAACATTTTTTTTTTTTTTGGTGAATTTATAGTAGCACATCATGCTATCTTTTTTAAATTAGCTATTCCATTCCTAATTTCTAACAATTGGCTTATGGTCTTGTTTGCTTTCTGTAATGTGAACTGATTGTGCTCACACACTGCAGCACTTGGAGTAAAGCCTCGCTTGGTACTTACCACTTACCCTATAGACTTTGGCACAAACTAATTCACTTGCAGCTTACGATCTACATGAAGTTTGTCTATCACACTCTTACCAGTTGACGCTCACAACTGTGGCTGCCCTGCCACATCCCTGTCAGCAGCTAGGGATATTCTGACAGCCCTTTTGCTACCTTGCAAGCCCTTTCTAACCTTAGACTGGGTAGCCTGAGGTACCTTACCAAAAGGCCTAGAGCTCTTCCTGCCCCCATGTGACCTATCTTTAGGCTTGAAACCTTTTATATTCTTTAAGAGAAAATACTTCTTCAGCTTGCTTTAGATATGAAGAGTGTCTGCTTTACCATCTGTTACAGCTATATTTTTCTATGCAGTAACAATACAGGTAGAGATTATGGGCAGAATTGGTGAGAGTATAAATTGAAGAACTGGGTTTAGTGGATAGGAAGAGACTGATTCCCTGCATCAGTCCTTGGACTATCAAAAAAATGAAGCACAGATTATTTGAAGAGATACCTAATTGCTCAGCTCCAGAATGGCTCATGGAGGTGACTGAATACATGGTGTGGAGAGTCTGGAGAGCAGGACCCTGGTGGGAAGCAATTAAAAGGTTGCTGCAAAGAGGAACAGAATAGTCTGTTCTCCAGATCTCATGATGACAGGAAGAAACAAAATATGTTTGAATTGCAGGAAGGGAGAATTAGTTTAGACAGTGGAAAGAACTTTCTGAGGGTGAGGAGAGTTAAGCTCTGGAATAGCTCGCCTGGCAACTGGCGCAGTTTTTCTTGCTGACAGGTTGTAAGAACAGGTTAGACAAACATGCCAGGAATGGTTTTGGTCTACTTGATCTTTCTTTGGGTCAAATGGAGAGATAAGATCACTTTTTCTGTTCTTCCCAGACTCACCTGCTAGAATACTACCATTTTTCATCCCAGATTGCTAAAGATAGAAATGGATTCTTTTTCCATGTTTTCCACTACTGCAAAGAATTGCTTGTTATATCTGTCTCAGAATTCTGACAGAAACAAAACCACATTCTGTGGTTGTAAAAGTCAAAAAACCCCACAGCTAAATCAAAGGATCTCTGTCCAGTTCTGCCAGTTTTACTTCATGTGCTGAAACTAAATAAGACACATTTCATTTAATAATACAATATTTACTCAGTAAATATATTTACCCATTTCTTCGGCAGTCTTTGCCTTTTATTTGTTGATTCTTTCACTAGCTGAAAAGTAAAATGAATGTTATGGCAGAAAGCCTCTTTTCAGAAGTTGCAAAGAGAAACCACCTCAAAATAGCACTGGTGAGAGTTCATTTTGGTTTGGATTTGATTACAAAATTAGATATTTGCTTAAAGTATTACAGCCAAGTACAGGCCCAGGAGGGATTATATTCCCAATTTTGAGATTAATATATTGTACAGCACCCAGTCATGAAATTTAAAAGCATTCTAAATAGTAGCCACTGTTCATTTTATGTAGCAGCACAATTAATAAAGTCTGATTCAATTCTATATCTATTGAGTAATTTTTTATAAAGTTTTGCTGCCCAGAAATGGTCTCTGCGCCAAAATGTAGCACTAAAATGAGAATTTATCTTGTATCAGCTAGGCATCTGGGATCTGTTTTTATGGTTCCAGAAGGTTGCATAAAAGAAATAAACTATATCTATGCACTAGAACTTTTCCCATTCAGAGAGATTATTACTGAATCTTATTCATTCTCATTCTGTCCAAGAAATTCCTACTAAGTATTTTTCTCAATTATTTGTTGACTGATTATAACCTATGTGGAAATCCTTAGGCTGCCAATGTTGCAATGCCTGTATTCACAGTCTCAATTTCTGGCTTTCAGAGAAGCCATGTGTTCAAGATTGGCTAAGTAGCTGTCTGTCTCTTTAGACACCATGTAGGTAAAGTCATTACCAGAATTCTTTCTCAGATGTCACCTTCTTTGTAAGTACCTAGGTCTTTGCAAGTTAATATGTCCAAGCTCTTCTCAGCTGTGAGCATGCTCTACATGTCACAGACTGCTTAGAGTTCATGTTCAGGCATCAGCCAAAGGCTTCACAGTTTATTTTCAAGCTTTGCTAGGAAACTCTATCTTCCTAGTCAAGCTTAATCCTCTAGGTGTATACAAAGCATACCTAATATTAGCTACTGAGAGGTGAAGGAACAGCTTGCTTTGAGCTTGAGAGATGATTATAGGATATACACCTGTCTGAACAGGACACTTATTTTGAGATATCATGATACAATTCTCCTCCTCGGAGCCAGGATGCAGGACATCTCCCACATCTAAGATTTAGTAGTAGGTTCTACACTGTTGGCTACTTTTTCTACAGCTTTGGTTTTCCAAACAGGGCAGGGAAATCATATGTTCAACATCTGCCTGAGCTTAACAAACAGTAGCAGAAGAAAGCTGATGGGGAAGAAAGGACGCTCACACTTCTTCAAGGATATTTCTAGGAGTGTCTGTCTAAGCCAGCTGCTTCTTCACCAGTACTCATACTCCTATTCATGACAGCTGCCTCAGCTATGACTTTTTCCACACGTACCTCAGGAAACACTGTTTTCCTCTCTCAAAGAAATGTGAAAATAAAAATTGTCAGTGTTATAAACATCATGAATAAAATAAAAATATTTCTTATACTCTATGGAACATAACTGTGAGGAACTCAATTATTCTTGTTGACAAAGCTTGATTTTCTGGGGAAATTTCCTGAGACTACAGAAAACACTAAGTAACTCTCTCCTGACATCTTCCTCAGTCTTAATGCAATGGTGAAGGGGGTAGTTAATAGCCCAGATGCATAAAGGACTCCAGCTTTTGAAGGAATAACCAGATATTGAAGCTATAAAATATATCTATTTTTTTAAATATTTCCAAATAATTAACATGGAAATTGTATTTAAAATATGTACACTCGAGATGTAATTCCAGGGAGTGATGGGGTGCATGGGGGTGTCTTTTCCTTTGAAGTAATATTAACATTTATAAACTTTGAATTTCACAGGTTTTTTCTCCAGAGTTTTTTCCAAAGGCAGGAAAATTCATGATTTCCAGTTCAGAAAGGAAGCAATGTGAGATTGCCAGTGTCTTGACATTGTTTTCCTTTCCTTCCTCTTGAAGCAATTTGGGGCTAGATATAAAGAAAATTACAGTCTTATGGTTTATTTATAGACCAGAGACACAGAAACAAGACAAGGTGGGTGAAACTTCCTGCTGATGACAATGCAGCATAAAGTAAAAGAACGAAAAAAAAAAGAAGGAGGAGGGGGGGAAAGACACTGAATGAAAGCGACACAAAAATATTACTGTCATATCTGAATCATGTGTGATTGCCTTTCATATATAGAAATTTTCAAAGATTCGTGAGACTGAAAAAGAAAAGGATATCCTGAAGAATACTGAGGAATTTCCATTTATTGTAGCTGTAGTCATTCTCAATTAGTATCAATGGGTAGTCCCATGAAAAGTCATGCTGCTTAACACCAAGCCTCCAAGCCAGTACCGTGTTAGCAACCCTGTTCTTATACCTCAGCTAAAAAGAATCCTCTATCATTATTTACCCAGTATTTTAAGCTCCAGTCATTCAACCAGGTAGTTGGACATGATCACCTTGAAACTCAATTCATGAATCACATTCTGTGTTACAGTACATGCTATTAGAAAATTGCCCATCAGAACCACTTGGAAAGAATTTGCACACAGTGGCTGGAGTCAGGAACACAATGACTTTCAAGCAGAGCTGTGAAACAGTCCCATGAATGGTTGAAGAATATTAATAAAAGAATGGGGTTAGTTCTTGTCTATGTTAACAACCAATTTTCATTCCCCTTTCCTGTGCTTCTCCTGCTTCACCACACACCTTTCCACTGAGTAGAGGAGTAAATAAAAACTGGTCTTACCAGTTGACATTGATAAAATCAAGTTCACAAGCAGATATTTCAAACCCTTTATTAGCAACGCCATAAACTACATATGCTTGTTTGATTAGGATATGATGAAAAGAATTTATTAGCAGATGTGTATTCAGCTACACTGTTTTATGGGCAGCTTTATGAGATTCTCTCCTAGGCTGACAGGTGCGGCCTGCCAGCTGCTTTGTACAGTAAACAGGGGATGGAGAGCATGCCATGTGCAATGATTTAATCAGTTACCATCCACTGCTAGAAAATAAACAAGGTTTTGTGCATTTCATTCAGTTACATGTATTAATTGAAACCAAATACAACAAATGATACTGAAAAAGAGTATCACAGATCAGAGGAGACTTAAATTTAATAGGACACAGCCATGTAATACATAAATATAATAAAACACAGTCATGTAATACATAAATATTTGGTTAAAAGATGGCAGAATTTTGTTAAACTTGGCAATGGGAAGTCTTTTGAAGTTTCATTTGTCAGTTTCCATTCATTGGACAGTCAAATCTAGTCATTTGGGTCACAGCTGCCAAAAGAAAGATGATCCTCTTGGTTTATTGTTCTGATACAAAATTGTCATTACAAATTGAAAACACAGAGCAAATAAAAGCAGGCAAATGGGGAACTTGTGTGGTTACGTATTTTTAACTGTTTCGTCTGGCGGTACTTTGCTTAATAGGGGTTGCAGAATTCAAGATGTTTATATCCTGGGTCACATTACTATTGTTTAAAAATTTCTATAGCACTAGTTTACAATTAAAATGTTCTTTCTCAACTCACTTCTCATATCTCATGTTTTCAGTTCTTTAAATACATGTAACCTGAGCTAATATCTTTAATAAAATACCTGACAGCTGCACTGAAACATTTTTATTTTGAGTATTTGAGTGTTAAAGATATTTAAGATTTCTTTTTCTGCAGCAAAATAAGAATGTTCATATTTTTTAAAAAAAATTGATGCAAGAACATTTTACAAAAGGTGTTTTAGCTTTATTCCCTGCACGTTTATGACAAAGGATGCCATGATTACACTGCCAGCAGCGACAGGTTGAGAAGAGCTGCAAAGCAGATAGAAAACTGTCCAGACTTATTGCATAATTAATTAGAGCAGTAATCTGTTTAAAATTAAGAAAATTGAAGCCATAGTAGTAGTCAAAAAAAAAAAAAAAGAAGATGGACCAAAAAGTCTCCCCCTCAAAAATGTGAGTTTGTCTTTGAAGTGTCAATAAAATAATTTTATTTTTCTCAGCCTAAGTGCATATTTGGATTTGAATAAATTTTCTATGCTGGTTGTGAGTCAAGTTCTTGCACAGACTCACAGGTGCTAGAGAAGGAACAGCACCAGCACCAAATTTTACTCTGTCTTGTTTTCTGATTCTAACAATTCCTTTGAAGGAGGCAGAGATTATTTTTGTGCTTTTGCTGCCAACATTTTTGGAAGGGCAGGCTGCACTGCATTCTCTTGTGTGATGACTTTCTGGACTAGAAAATTTTATTAAGTTTCTAACCCACAGAGATTCATGTCTCTTCTGACAGACATTGATTAGTTGACTGAGAGGCCAACTTGTGGATTCAGATACCTGTTCTTGATTCTTATTAGGGCCAGTGGTGCTTAAAGATGTAAAATTCATTTGAGAGAAGGGACCATGGTATTCATTGATTGTACTAGCTAGCTATAAGAAATAAAATACTGCACACAAGCAAAGAGGAGGATTCAGAAAAGAAGGGGAGACAGCTGAAAGACTTCAAAGAGCATGTGGAAATGATGCTGTTGTGAAGGGATATGCTTGTGGATTGCAAACAATTTAGGAAGATTAGCAGCAAACAGAAGAGCTAAGGATGATGGAACAAATGGGTGGAAACTCACTGCGGATAAATGCAGTCTGGAAATGGGAATTTTGGAACCAACAGAGGAACAAAGTTTTGAAAATTGCTATACTAGCAGAAATGAAGGCTGAAACCTTCCTACTTTTACAACAGGTCTTGCAGTTCTGTAACAGGAACTCTATGAGTTTCCCAGGATTGAACTCAGTGATTCGGGATATCTCTTTCAGCTCTATATATTGCTGTGACTGAAGTGAAATGCTAAAAGAATAGTTTAGGAGGCATGAATTTTAATGATTTGAGAGAGGTAATAACAGCCAGAGGATCCAAAGCTGTCACAATAACTGCAGACCATATTAGGTACAATATGATATTTTATAAGGTATTATGAGGTACTAGTTCACATTCATTTACTCTTTTTCTCTTCATTCTCTTTGGCATATTTTCTTGCTGAAACATAGACCATAGGTCAGCCTTTTCAGGATTTTACAAGGAAAGGTGTTACATCAAGAGAATGTGCTGTACCACTTAGTAGGAAATAACATTTAATACACACCCACCTTTGCAGCGAGCTCTTGGGATGCCTCAGAGAATATGTCTTGAGCAGCTACTAGGCAGTAACTCAGTCTAGACTTTTCCATGCAAACATCTCATCATATCACTGTTCTGTACATTTATAGTGTAAGGTTTGCCTTAGGGCATGTATGTACACTCCTTGCACGCTTTCCACAGAGATGCTCTCTTCTCTCAAGTGACAAGACAGCCTCTCTATCAGCTGGGGGTCTAGGCCAGGTAAGTATGGTAAATCCTGCGTTCCTCTTAAAGCCTGCATCCCTACAACTAAAACAAATGTTGTTGTGGTCCTGAAGCTAGCATAGCATGGTATGGTTATATCCATCGTATTAAACTCTCTTCACCTCCAAAATAAGGTGGCCACTTACAGGCACAACATTGGGAATATATTCATCCCATACATTATCCCTAACCCACACCTGGGAATCATCAGGAAGAGTGATAATTATCTTGAGTCAAAAGCAGGCAAGACACCATTTAACATTGCAGATAATGGAGTTTTAGTGTATGTGCCTGTGCCCTCTTTAACTTGCTGGTAAAAATGAAACCTTAGGATACAGCTAAAAGTCTGCAGTCTGGATCCACAACAACAACAGACTTCAGGATGTAATAAACCCATCATAGGATACATTTATATTGCATGTCAAGCTCGGGTCAGCATTCTGGATCTGAACTCTGACTTACCAACAGTGCAAAAATTTACAGCCTTAAACCAAGGTTGCAATTCCCTCAATGGCAGGTTTTTAAGTCCTTGGGGCTGCTAAAGGTCCAAGGTGAGACAGCATATGATGCTCAGGTCTGGTTTGCAGGCTGAAATGAATAAGGGCAGCTTGAGAAATTACTTAACCACCTCCCAGCAGCTGGGTCCCGGTAAATTGTTTGCAGAAATGGCCTCTTGAGGCACTAAGGAGCATGAGGGAGGTCTGAAGCGCTGCGGTCGGCGTGCAGGAGGGCTATTTGCTATGGCCTGCTAGCTAAACCTCACACAGTAGCAAGTAGTCCATAGGATTAAGCCTATGTTCCAAGTATTGCAGAGTGAGAATATAATCTTCTCCTTGCATTGTTCTACAATGAAGTCTACAGTTATTCTAATCCTGTCACGAGTGAAGTTTTCTGACTTTGTTGCATCTTTCTCCAATACAACATCCATGTCATCCACATAGCTGGACTGGTTGCTGTTTGATATCCCAAATAATCTTGCTCCATTCTTCCTCTCTGCCATCCATGCTCTATCCAAAATTAGCTCAGGCACTGCATGACTGTTGTGTCAGAGATACCCCGTTCTGGTTTCATTACCAAAGCCTTTCTCCCCTACCCCAGCTCTGAACAAATCCAGTAGGTAGGCAGGGCCTGCCTTTACAGAAGGTGTCTGCACAGCTTTGCAAATGGCTGTTGTGCATGCCCAATTACAACCTTAAGCACTCCTCCAGTGGCTTTGGGACTTTTGTGAGCATGCATATTCTTCCAATTCTGTACATGCAAGTACTGAGAAGTCACAAAAAACCAGGTAAGTGACTGTCTAACTACTCAAATGTCTGGAGTACAACATAACATACAGTGGTAATAATCAATTGATTTGAGATAAGCATGTACACTGCACCTACACAGTAGCAGTCATTATTTCCTAGGTTTTCTGGTTCTCAGTGCCAGTATGAAAAGGGCAGTTCATTTCTCCTTTGTGTATCTCTGCCTTCCGCTTGCCCAGCTGCTTTTACAAACCAGTGTATTGCTTCACCTATGTAGCAACACTTAACACCCCTCTGGGTCCTTTTGGTCCCTAATGATTTTCTAAATAGAAGCTAGAGAGGTTTCTTTTAATTCCCCAAATACACAAAAGGATCAGGAAACATTTTGTCTTAAGCACAGTGCCTTACTGAAACATATTCTTAATGTTATTTATATGGTATTTTTATATGGAGAGAAGTTATCCTCTGGAATCCCACCAAGGAAATTGCACAAGTAGGTGAGGGCCCAGAAACAACTGCTAATTTCAAAGAAGCAATGTCCTTCCATCTCCAGGGTCTTTGTTTAAATTCTTTGCTTCAGATTATATACACCACTGAATGTATTCTTCTTGGACAGACTAATATAACCACCTTGAATCTGGGCTTGCAGTCTAAAACTTCAAGATTGCTGCAGTACACCCTAGTAGCAAATTATGTTTTTTGAAAAGGAGAAATGGAATTCAGTGCTGGAACTAACAGTAAATTTGTAAACTCTGGAATAAAAATTTTGCAAAGTTGGCAGATTTCACACTGAAATTTGTGAATCTTTTCAGTTTGGACATCTGTAAAAAAAAAATTACCTCTGACAGAGAGGTAGAAAAATTTAACACGACTTGAGAAAATTAGTTCTCAAAACATCTTAACAGAGTCTTCTTTTTACAGGCCAGTGCCGCTCATCTGTCTGTCTTAATTTCCACTAGATATGCTCACTCATTATGCTCATGGGTTTGGTGAAGGTCAATAGAATACAGACACATATACATTCCCAGACCCATCTATAAAATGGCATCAAGCACACAGGGTGACGTGTCATGGCAAACACACTGCCCACTGTATATTATTATACACTTTTGCATGTCATTAAATTCATATAGGTCACAGAAGTATCTTGTGACCATGAAAACTTGGTTGAACTCAGTTGAGTAGTAACAGACAAGAGAGTGATGAGATTCAGTGTAACTACAAATGTGAGAGAAACTCTTGGTGTATGCAAGCATTTGAAGGGCTGGGGTATTAGTTTTAACTTAAACCTAGTTGTACTGGTGTTAAATGCTGTACTCCTGCTTGGCAGGATAGTGAAGTGTGTGCCATCCAAAACATTCCTCCTGGAAAAAAAAAAGCTTTGTCACTACAGTGAAGGACAACCTGGGAATTGCTGATAAAGCAGAGGTGTTTTTCTCCTCCAAACAAAGATGCCAGAGTTAATTTGTTGTAGTTTTGTCTGCACAAGACCTATTATATGGGCTGTAATTTCACGGGATGGAGACTGTGAACTCCCAGGTCACTTGTAAACCGATCACTCCCAAGCCTCTCCTCCTTGTGCTTTTAAGTGTTTTGAGCCTGGTAAATTGAAACCTGAAGAAACACAGAGCTCTGATCTTTAGGACCTCTAGAGCAAACCTGGACTTTTGCTGATTTGCTCTAGGAAGTAACTGCTTACTTACCCCATAATTAACACCACAAAGCTGATCTTTGGAAGATAAAGTATGGGAGGTCAGAGACAGGATCAGAGAGAATGGTTTCATTAGAACTGGGCATTTGAGGGCTGATTCTCTTCTCATTTGCATCAGATTAATCCAGGAATTATTTCACTGAAGTCAAAGGTGTCCCTCAACTATAAAATCTGTCTGGATTAGAACCAGATCATTACTATCATGTCTAACGGATTTTAATCCATATACTTAGTAAAGAATGCAACAGAAGTCGTTATATGACTAGCCACACTTTCACTCTTATCTCACAGCAGAGGCTGCATTAGCACTTCCTTACAACTTTCAATCTACAGCAAGGTTTCAGACACATAAATAAGTATTCCAGTTGACCGGCTTGCTTTAGCCAAGCTACTAAGTACAGTAGTATACATCACATTGAATAACTCTGTTAAACAAACTTTGCATAAAGTAATCGTTTGTCATTTTTTATTTACATCTTGTTGCTGTGAATTAAAACCACTTTCTTGCATTTAGAAAAAAAAAGGAAAACAAAAAAAAGACAAAAAAAAGAAAAAAGAGAAAGAAAAAATTTAAAAAAAAAGTTCAAACCCCACATATCCTTCATTTGCACTTTGACGGGTTAAATTCAGGCTGATATCCAGTTTATATTAATGAGGAGTCAGTCCAATATATGGAATATAATAAGTAAAAGACTCAGTTGCCATTTTTAAACTAAGTCATTCATGAAAAATAACAAGAACTATAGAGGTATATAATATACATATAGACATTCCAACATTCAGTTTGGGGCTCAGATTCCTACATTCCAGAGTGTGGCTGTACCACACTTTCATTGTTGACAACCATTTACATCAGAAATAAAGAATCATAATTTTGAGGTTACAGCAAGACTTATTTATACCACAGAACTGGATCCCATCACATTTTAAATTTACTGGATGAATAGTTTCTATGTGTCCCTCATTTTGTGCCTTTGTCACACACTACATCCCACATTCAGGCTTTGGCATGAGAGAGTTATGCATCCCAAAGACATTTTCCTCATAAAACTGGTTGTTTACTTTTTGTACAGCAATACCACAAAGCTAATGCTCTTTCTTTTTAAGAGGGTCAGGGTCCTTGGGTCTATTTTAAAATGAAAAATGAAGTAGTGCAGATCAACTAAACTTCAGAACATAAATCAAATCTCAAATAATGGAATGGGCAGCTTTTAATTTCTAACCCAGAACATGTGAATGCTGAAGATGGATAAAAAGCCTGTTAATTTGTCCTCTTGTTTGAATCTTTATCTCAAATGTGATTCTAATACACAGGAACAGAACAGACATGAGTCTGTGGAGTAATTTGGCTGCCAAAAATGAGTTCTGGCTTGCAAGCAGGAAGGCATCATATTGCCGGTTATGCACACAATAGTCCCTTTCTATGGCTATACCTATGCTAATAAATTAACCAGTGCCAGGGAATATTCTGGGTACTGCAACTTGATCACTTACATGGTCAAATTATAAGAATGGCCCCTGGCATGGTTTTGTTAAAATCACCTAGCATTTCCATTCTTTAGCACAGTGCAGAAGTTAATATGGGAGAATGACCACTCAGAACAGGCAGTTTGAAATAGTCCCCATTTTGTAAATAAAGCAAGTTTAACAACACGTAAATGTCAAGACAATGCCAGCTGGCCTCATGGCCAGAGAACAGGCACTGGCACTGTTTGCTCTGTAGTATAAACCTAGCCTGCACAAGTAAGACATATCAACACAGGAATGCTGTATTTCTGGATGCCTTGTTCCAGAGCCCTTAAAAAGTTAAAGGAAAGCCATTAAAGAAATGTCCAGAAGGGTTTTCCCCCCTGCTTAAAGCTTCATATTTTGTACCTGACTGGGGTATAATAGTAACACTAGGAATACCAAACCCCTGTGTATATATTTGACTGCAAATAAAGGTTGACCTGTAGTCATCATATGACTTCTTCACAAATATACTTCAGTTCTGAATAATGATTTCAGGTAAGTCAGCCCAACTCAAGATACCTCCAAGAGTTTCCAAACTAGGTGCAAACCCTCCCTCTGGGGCACAGGTGGCCTGAGGAGTGGAGAAGAACACAGAAACACCTGTGAGATACACTAACACTGCTTAGGGCGGTGCTGTAGAAAGAAAGCAGCAAAACTATGGTAGCATTTGTGAGGCTGTTATACCTTGCTTTCAGCTCAGAGACAACTGATACCTTTGCTTTCCAGGTCTTCCCTGCTCTGTGCTAATTCTTCTCTTGGTACAGATGCCATATGCCCATTCTGGGCTCCTCTTCCTGTCTCCCCAGAAAAGCCAAGGGCAGCAGATATCCTAGAGCACCTGTAAGACCACAGTAAGGACTAAAAAGGAGTGGTCATCCCTGTAGCCATTTCCCAAACAGTAAGAGAAGTTCTCCATATTTCCTCTCAAGGCAGTGTGTCTTTGATTGATGGTCTCCACCCAACTTCTCCAGTGTTCAACCTCCTCCAAGAGAAACTGTAGTTGTAGACCAATGCTGAGGGCACCCACCTGGAGCCTTATTCCACCAAAGAAGTAAGCTTTGGTTTTGCTAAAGGAATCATAGAATCATAGAATAGTTAGGGATGGAAAGGACCTTAAGGTCATAACCCAAAAGGTTATTCAGCTGGACCATTTGTAGCAAATGTAGGTCCGGACCACCTCAGGCAGGAATGAAAAAAGAATGTTTGGGGTATGTCTTTTCCATATAAAAGGTAAGATGCATCTCAGGAAAGGGAATTTAATATTTGAATAGCAGTTTTCCTTCCCTGTGTAACCTTTCCTCTAGACTACTCAACATATAACCTACTAGAACAAAGCTGATATGCAAATCACCTACACTTACCTCCCAGAAGCATGTCTCAGGACTGATTGCATCTTAAGGGGGTGGTTACTGCCACTTCAACTCTTAACATGGAACAAGCAAGGAAGGCCTGTACTTCACCATAAACTTAACCACACTCACACTTGTTGTAGTATGGTTGAGGGTGTGGGTTTCTGAACACTTTATCAAGGACAGGGCATAATCTCATTATCAGTAAAGAAAGAATGCAAGAGAATTCACTTGGAGAATCTCAAAAAAGAAAACTTCACAACAACAAGGTCCATAGGGTGTTCTATTTGTTATTTCTTTGGGCTTTTGGAGTTTGTTTTTTCTGATTTTCTGTCTTCCTTTTTTTTTTTTTTTT
>JAOEHY010035334.1:0-25708 GCA_025447955.1 Psilopsiagon aurifrons | reverse complement strand
AACCCGGCCTGGAGCCGCGCGGAGGAGGGCGCTCACCGCCGGCTTCCGCCGGGCCGTGAGGGGAAGGCGGACGTGCCCGCGGGGAAGCGCGCTCCGTCGGTTAAAGGGCGACCCGCAGCCTCCCGCGCCCGCCTGCCGCTTCAGAAAGTCACGGCTGAGTCAGGGCTGAGGCTTCTCCCGCTCAGCCTCCCATGGGGCTCCCGGCTCCCTCACCGGCAGGAATCTTCTCTCCCCTCTCCTGTCTTCAGCACCCTCGAATTAGGAACGCTTTCTAGGTTCAGAACTAATTGCCAGGAAGGTTTAAAAGTGAACAGAGGAATCTCTATTTTGTGCTGCGTAAAGAATCTGAACAGACAGCCCGTGAGCAGGCTCGGCCTTGCTGGCTTGAGGGCTGCTGGGTACAGAAGGACAACGGCGCCCCATTGCACAGCCCCCTTTAGATACTATCCCACAGACCTCTTGGGACTGGGGGGGCTGTGCGTGAGGCAGTTTCTGCCGTTTTAAGCCTCGAGCTCCTTTCCGAAAATACATGCAAGTGTTGTCCTAAATGCTGTGAAACTCTCCCGAGCCTGCGAGGATTTGGGATTGTGCACAAACCAGCCTGTCTGTCCTGACAGAGCCAAGGAGATCTGTATGCATTCTGCTTACAGCGTTTCAGGTGAGCCAGCCAAAAGCTGTTCATCAGTTGTCACCACTACCTCTCAAATCCGTGTCTCTCCAGTTTAGAGACAAAGATGCCATGCGGGACAGTGTCAAACAGTTTGCATAAATCCACATAGATTACATCAGTCACTGTTCCTTTATCCACCAATACCGTAACACTGTTGTAGAAGGCCACCAAATTTGTCAGGCACAATTTACCTTTAGTGAAGCCATGTTGGCTGTCAGCAATCACACCCCTAATGTCCGTGTGCCTTAGCATAGTCTCCACTAGGACCTAGTCCATGATCCTGCCGAGCACTGAGGTGGGGTTGAGCAGCCTGCGGGTCCCCAGGTCTTCTTTTTTCCCCTTTTTAAAAATGGGATTCCTTTTCCAGTCAGTGGGAACTTCACCAGACTTCTCGGACTTCTCAAATATGATGGATAATGGCTTGACAACTTATCTGCTAGCTCCCTCAGGACCTGCGCATGCATCTCATCAGTCCCCATGGACTTGTGCACCTTCAGGTTCTTTAGATGGTCTCAGACCTGATCTCCTGTAGCAGGTGGTTCTTCATTCTCCCAGTCCTGCGTATGCTTTCTGTGATTCGGGCTTTGTGGTCGGAGCACTTGCTGGTGAAGATGAGGCAAGAAAGTCACTGAATACCTCAGCCTTTTCCATATCCCAGGTAACCAGGTCACCCATTTCCTTCCAGAGAGGGCTCACATTTCCCCTAGGCTTCCTTTCATCCCCAGTGTACCTATAGAATCTTTTCTGGTTGCCCTTGGTGTTCCTGTTCAGATTTAACTGTCAGGGCTTTAGCATTCCTAGCCTGATCCCTGGCTGCTTGGACAGTTTCTCTGTGTTCCTCCCAGGCCACCTGCCCTTGGTTCCACCCTCTGGAGGCTTCCTTTTTGTGTCTGGCTTTGTCCAGGAGCTCCCTGTTCATCCACACAGGCCTCCGGGCATTCTTGCCTGACTTCCTCTTTGTTGGGATGCATTACTCCTGATCTTGAAGGAAGTGATCCCTGAATATTAACCAGCTTTCCTGAGCCCCTCTTCCCTCCAGGACTTTATCCCATGGTACTCTACCAAGCAGATCCCTCAAGAGGCCAAAGGATGCTTTCCTGAACTCCAGGGTAGTGAGTTTGCTGCTCTCCTTCCTCACTGTCCTAAGGATCTCAAACTCCACCATTTTGTGGTCACTGTGGCCAAGGCTGCCCTTGAGCTTCACATTCCCAACTAGCCCCTCCTTGTTGGTAAGGATAGGGTCCAGCATGGGCCCTGTTCTCATTGGTTCCTCTATCACTTGGAAAAGGAAGTCATTATCAATGCATTCCAGGAACCTCCTGGATTGCTTGTGCCTTGCTGTGTTGTCCCTCCAACACATACAGGGGTGCTTGAAGTTCCTCTTGAGGATCAGGGTTTGTGAACATGAGGTCGCACCTATCTGTCTATAGAGACCCTCATCCCTCAGTCTTCCATGTTTGGTGGCCTGTAGGAGATCTCCACTCTAATGTCCCTTGTCCTGACCCATAAGCTCTGGGTTGGCTCCTCATCCATCCCTAGGCAGAGCTGTGCACACCCCAGCTAGCCACTGACATAGAGGGTGATACCCCTTCCTTGTCTCCCCTGCCTGTCCTTCCTGAAGATCCTGTATCCTTCCGTGTTACTCTTCCACGACCCATCTTCGCTTCTGTGCAATATGTTTCTTCTTTTACATATTAAATTTCATCTACTAATTGACAAGTACACATCTTACTTGGAGTTCTGCCCATTTTTGACATTGAGCATGTGGCTCTTTTTGAATAAGGTGTAGCTGCAATTTGCAATGGTGTGCAATTTTTTCTCATTTCATAAATGTACTTCTCATAATACAGTGTTGTCAGCTCATGATTTTTTTGTGATGCTGATATTCTGTGGTAGAAATTCTTTAAAGCTCCAGTTCCCCAAGTCAAGGAAGAATTTTGGCTTTCATCTGAAAGGAAAAAAGTCTGCTTCTGGTCCTTTATTTAGAGCAGAAACTTATATTATGTGCTGTAGCAGCTCTGGAACCAAAAAGAGAAAAAACATAAATGTATTATTATGACCATCATTGGTATTGTTTTATTTTAGCTCTCTCGATACTTGCATCCCTGATTCTTTACAGCCTGGCCATACTTAATATGAGACAGGGATAAATAGATTTTTGCAGCTTACACAAGCCCTTACTTCTCTGCTTGGAGGTCTCAAATATATTTTGAGACAAATAATCGTTATTACTTACTGCTTATACTATTTACACTTACAACTGTGACACACTCACACAGGCATGCAGAGTTTTTCTCTTCAAAATCAAGGTGTGTATCTATTTTTTGCTGCTTTGAGGGAGTGTAGCTCTGGTAGCTGAGTATATGATTCTGTCTGGGTGATTGCTTCTCTGTAAAAGTAAGTCATTTATGGTTTTTACAGGTTAGTATCTCAGTAGAAAGCTGTGATGTACTAGGACAGAGGCCATTCTCTCTAGCTGTGTGTAGCTTCTCACAGTTTGCCATGGGAGAGAGCTTCAGCAGTTTTCAGCCCTCTTTTTTTCTAAGACATTTCCATGCAGAATCTACAATTGGAACAGATAATTGTTTGCAGAAGTTTACTTTGTCTTATCTTAGTTCTCCGTTATTGACAAGTAGCCTGTTACGTCTTTCCATACCTAATAAGCAAAATTTCCCTTACTGTTTTTTTACCATGAAAACATCCATCCATGTCTTAACAGTTTTGACTTCTCACCTTGACACAGGCAGGGTAACAATCCCCACCTGCACACACACACTCTTGCACATGCTCTTCACCTTTCAGGAGATACTTGCCATGTGGTTTCAGATGAATGGCCGTTCTTTCTCAAGGGGCTGCATTGTCAGTGTCACAGTTTGGGGTACTCTCCCACTGATTGCCTGAATCTCTCTGCAGTTATATTCCTGTTTCCTACTCCCCTGTGCCCCTTGTTTGGCTGGTTGAAACATCCACCTCATCACTGCTCCAAGTTTTATGGCAGAACCAGAGGAAGGGGTAGGTTCACTCTATTGCAACCATGGCAACACTTTCCAAAGATGCAGCCTACAGTCCCTGTGAGTCTTCCAGTTTGCCATGGCAGCCTTGTTTCTCTGCAGCTTACATGGACCCCCAAATAAGCACATTGTAAAATGACTAAGTTGCTATTTTGTAAAATGTATCCTTACCATGTACCAGGTGAGCTTTCAATTTCTCTTCAGAACTGAGCAAAAGTGAGAGGTGAAGAGGGTTCTTTTAGCCTCTGTTTCAGAAAGACCCTGTCCTATTAAATCAGCCAATTTTTTTAAAAGCGGAGTCTCAGTTGTGTTCTCACTCATTATTAAAGCAGCACAGAAAAAGATCCTCCTTTGTCTTTTTGCTGCCTGTTTCCTGAAGATACATGATTCCTCGGGGGCTTTACACTTGGATACCTATTGACCTATGGAGTTCACAGGCAAGTATTTTAGTTTGCTGTCCTATTGTTCTAAGCCATTTCAAATTCAGGGAGCTCCCTAATTTTAAGAATGTTCAAGTTGTCTTTCCATGGTTTAATGGGGCTTATTAAGTCATCATTAATACAAGAAATGCCAAGAGTTTGAAATAATTCATACAGAAGGGTGGACTAAAACGTCATAAGCCAGAACATATTTTGTGGAAGACAATGATGGAGAATGAAACCAAACTTTTCATGGAACCTTGTAGCCTGTAGTATTAAGGTCAATAGAAGAGCTCCCACTGCCTGCAGTAGCAGCAGATGTGGGCACTGATATCTGCAGTCAGTCTGTAGCCTGAAATAATACTGGATTCAGCAGTAGTGTGTTTTTTACAATGCTTGTATAGATGCTCATTTCCCAAATTTGAGGTCTTGACCAGTATTTCTATTCTGAGTTCTTTTGAGTTGAGCAATGGAAAGACATTAGACAGCCTTTCTTCTAACGTGCACCATGCCTGTCTCATGCAGCACTAGCACCATGCCACAGGTTTGTTCCACAGATACTACTGATGTTTATCTGTCTTTTAACTAAGTTGTATCCACTGGAGTATTTCTTAATGGAAACACTTCTGTCACAGTTAAGTCGGTAACAAGGTATTTGACACAGAGCCTAAATATTGAGCTAAACATAGCAGGAACCCTTTAAGCTTACTTTATCTCACTTGTTACAAACTTCTGGAGAGATTTCTTTTTTGTCTCACTCAGAATTTCTAGATCATCAGTTAGTTCATGCAGAAGATGCCTTTCCAGCTGAAGAAGCCAGTGCTGTTGCTGTCAAATTAACTGAGAGGACAGTTGTTCCGTGTGCTCACACTGTATGTGGGATATCTCATTACATTGGGGGCAGTTTTGTTGTTTTAAATTATAAAGGAGCTTAGTTTTCTTACAGCGTCCAGATACAACTCATTTGTCAACATGTTGCATTTCATCATCCTCATCAGCTCATTTGTTTTCCCTGAGGAGTAAAAAAGCTGAACCTCATTTTATTTTTATGAAAGTCAGGATTCTTTCCAATTAGTACAACTTCTGTTTAGCCAGTGCTGTGAAAGGTGCCCTTTCCACTGTACGTGTATATGCTGAAGAGCACATCTGCTACTCCTGTACTTTTTTCAGTAGCACCTTTTTGTCTAAGATTAAAAGGGTCCACTCATAAGTCCTGGACAGACAGACATGCTCCTAAAGGAGGAATTATGCTTCAAGATATCCCCAAGAGCTGTATCCAGCCACAGCATACTGTAGATGTTACATTTTTTGTACACTGCAGCTTTGCTAATATTTGAATACATGCCATAATTCAGTGGGAGCATAAATAACTTCCACTCAGAAGATGGATGCTGTGGTAGCAGGCCAAATGGTAAGCTTTGTCAGAGTCTGCTTTTTCACTTTATCAACCACACAGCATAATATGATGCTCCTTATTTAAATCCTCCTAGCAGATGTCATACTGGGTTAATTGACAAGCAGCTGGATTTGATAATGTGTATAATATGAGCATCTATTGATTCTTGTGATAGTGAGGATGTGCATGTAGTGATCATGGGGTTATGACTCTCAGCCGTGGGAGATGAGTAAGTCTGTGGGTCACAAGATAAATTTAAGCTGCCAAGGGGGTCAGCATTAACTTACATGCCAGTTTAGATTGCTAATTCTTTATAGGTATGGAGCATGATTGGCTGTAAAAGTGTTGTCCTTGTACCTGAATTGTTTTAGAGCAACAGAGCTTTATGCTGAGTTAACAGCATGCTGTTAAGAATCAGTACCAATGTAAACACAGAGAATGATGGGTTTATGTTGGCTATTATATCGTACAATATTTCACAGTTCTGAAATCATTTCATTTTCAGCTAAGTTGCTTTGGCTTTGCCAGTCTATCAGCAAAGACTGAGCAAAGTGCAGCACTGTAAATGAAATGAAACTCCCAGCTCTCCAGATAGTAAATGATGGCTCTTCTGTTGAGCTGGAATTCTGTAACAGCACTTACTAATTCTAGATTATATAATACAAAGTCATTTGCCGTTTCACTTTTTTTCTCTGAAGTTCATCATTATATTGCTAAGCTTTCATATGAACTTATGTCACTCTAAGTCAGAGGGAGCAAAAAAAGGAGGAAAATAAACCGAGGGAAAGAGGAAAACAGGACACAAAGACTATAATGAGATGAGAATTAGGAAGGAGAAACAGGGGGCATCAGGAG
The DNA here is from genome assembly GCA_025447955.1 of Psilopsiagon aurifrons. Classification (NCBI taxonomy): domain Eukaryota; kingdom Metazoa; phylum Chordata; class Aves; order Psittaciformes; family Psittacidae; genus Psilopsiagon; species Psilopsiagon aurifrons. The sequence goes on along the minus strand of JAOEHY010035334.1, from coordinate 19,357 downwards.
AGCCAAAGATCACGGAAGGAAAGGAACAGTGTATCATAGGAGAGGTGAGAACAAAACTAAGAGAGACATTACAAGTGTGGAATAAAAGAGGGGAAATTAATACAGAAGATGAAAAGGAAAAAAAAAGAAGAAACTTCTTTCATTTCTTGCAGGAATATTTTAGACTCATCACTAGCAATCCTACTTGCTGCAATTCACTGTGTTTGCCTCTTGCCTCAGAAATACACCTCTGTATAATGAGTTTCCCCTTTCATTTTGGCACCTGGCTTGCTCTTGTATAGGACTGGGCCTCCAGAGGTCACTGAGGAGAATTGGTTTCTAATAAAGCTCCTCCATACCAGAGTTCAAAAGCTCTCCCACAATGTAGTGCACAATGAAAATTGACACCACCAAATGGCTTTCGTTTCCTTCTTTCCTTTTTCTTTCTTTCTTTTTTTTTTTTTTTTTTTTTGGATGTCATGCACTTTTTTGGGCATCTGCATATCTGAGTTAAATTTTTCTGCTAAATATTGAGCATATGGCATGAAGAAGTAAGCTATAACCAAATATATATGTGTGTGTTTATATACATAAAAACTACAGTGACATAGCTTTTTGTAAGGTGCTTTTTTTTTCTAATCATGTGAGAATAAGCAGATGTGAGATGCTTCCTCTGTTATGAACATTTATATGAGCTGTGTGGTCAGAGGTGCTTAGCAGTGAATTTGGCTCAGGGCAAGGGAACAACAGCAGTAATTTGAGTGGTGATTTACTCCTGTTAACACTTTTCAGAATTGGCAATAAAATCAGTTCAGTGCTTTTAAAATATGAAGGGTTGGATTTTAAGCAAAATGTGGAAGATATATTATTGACCTGAAAAGTGGTCAAGTGAAAAACTGTTTATTATTAATACCTAAAAAAAAGCCCATATATATATTTCCAACAAGTGAATGATAATGAGATGGCTGCTCCCTTTTCCTAGAAGTGATTAAGTTTTCTTTGCCTTTCTGGTTTGGCTGCTTTTAGGCTATTGCTTATGTAAAGCAGAACACCTCCTAAGCCCTCATTTACTAAACAGAATATCTGGCTTCTGATCTGCTACACAAGGAGGTAAATTGTATTCTGTGTGAGGAGCTTTAAATATGAGCCTAATGGGAGGGGGACAAAGACACTCCTCCAGAAACAACAAAGACACTAGGTTTGAGATAGATACTTAAATTTGAATTTTCGTAGTTGAAAAGTACAATTCAAACACAGAAACAAGAAATCAGCTTTCGTTATCCCCACAGGTATTTATTTTAGCAATTTTTATTTTGCTTTTTCTCTTCTCTTAGCAAACCTGTGTGGCAGAGTTTGTTGAACAGTGTAGGACAGTTCTGCTCTGAAGTGATGGAATGCTTTTCTGAGGGATCAACTTCCAAAGGTGACAGTCAGAGGGCACAGAAGGGATGCTGACTGCTTGCTCAGTCCTGAGTGTTCTCAGACAAGAGGGGATTCTCATAGCTGTGAGCAGTCAGTGATGAAGTGATGACCACATCCAACTGTGCTATCACTAAGATAGGTTGCTGAGTTGTGTTGCTGTACCTCTGGTATGTGAGTGCATAGGGTACATGGCATAGGACTGGAAGGGTGTCCAGTCTTTCAGGCATACTGATAAATTTGTGTTTTGTTCCAAGGTGCGAGAATCTCATTTTCAGTCTGCAGACCAACTCCATGCAAAAAAAGAATATGGCTTATTAGATGGTGGTATCCATCCAGTGATATGTCGTGAAGTAGCAAACGCCAAAGTGTCTGTATACTTGTATATGGACAGAAGCAGTTCTTCTGCAATAGCCATCAGCTGAAAGGAGGAACCAGCTCAGTCCCAGGAAATACAGACAAACATGTAAGTGCAATTTTTGCTTCTATAGACACAGATAGTTTATCTTGTCTGTCATATTAGAGCTGCTGAGAATAGCTCCAGGCAAAGTGTTGCAATACAGGAATGACTCCAAGGAGTTACTGCAGTGGCATTTGCCCCTTGCTGATGCATTAGAGTTAAAAGTGCAAGACCAAATGAGAGAAAATCCAGAGACAGTAGCATATGAGACTGGACATACTGTTGAATTGTTGGACATGGTTATTTGAATTATGGTAAATTATTCTCTATATATGCATGCAGACATGGGATTAGGACAGGAATGCCCAAGAATGAATGGAGGTAGAGACAAAATGAGAGCATGAGTAATGGGGTATTTTGTTTCAGATCCTGTGTTTTGTGGGCTGGCAAAGATCTGAACTCATTCCAGCCTAATACATAGAGGGTCATCACCAAAACCATGTGCTAAGCACACTGAATTACTGTGTGTTTGTCCGGCTACGAGATGTGCAGGGTTCTGCCTGCTGACTGAGGGCACAGGGACAGCAACAGCTCTGGAGGAGCTGTAAGAGCCTCCCTTTGTTTACAGGTGGTAGAGGTTGTGTCATGCACCTGGCATTTGCCTGGCAGCCATATAGAAGGTTTTAGTACTGTATGTCACAGCAGGGAGCTACCTCCTTCAAGAAGGAGTGCCTTTTATGATATTAGCCATTAGGATGTGCCAGAAACATGTTTAGCTTAGTCAGGGGGACTAGGTGGAGCAAAGAGAAAATCAGTAACTTTTATCAGAAATTATGAGATAATTGCCTTTTCTCTCTGGAACCAGGCACACAAGTCCCTGGCAGCAATACCTGAGAAAGCTTCCTCGTGAAAAAGCATTTGTATTTCTTCCTGAAAACAAAACAGCTGGGGAAAAAAAATCAGCCAAAGATGCTTCTTCTGAGGAACTCTGTGCAAGTTTGCTTACAATTAGACACTTGGAAGGCACCTAACAGGGTTGCCTGGAACCCATTTAAGAGAAGGACGGGGGGCTGCCTATTCTGTCTATGGCTGAGGAGGGAACTGGGGATCTCTCATGGGTGATGTGCGAACATCCAAAAGAGAGCCTTTCTTGTACTCTGGGGGGATGGAGGCCCAGTTAGTATTTGGTGTGGTGCTGTGTCACACAGAATATATTCTTCCTAGAGAGCCGTGTCTGGTACCTGCATTGTTTTCCTCATTCATCATACACTGGGCACGCATTAGTGACAGCGCCATAGGAAATTGTATTCTTCATGCTAAATTGCATATATCTACCTGTCAGAAGCCTGCATGTTGTCCCAGTAAGGGCCAAGGCTTGACTGCTTCTTAGTAGTCTGGTGCAGAAGCACACATTACACAACTACCCTGTGTTCAAATGAGCCAATACCTCAGATAGTAGCTGTTGCAAACCAGGATGGCAGCTGTCTGCGGATATAATCACAACTGAAGACATACTGCCAGGGCTTCTGTGTCCTGGTTGCACAGCTAGGGGCAGAGCACTCAAATATTTCTAAAGCTAGATATGCAAATGCCTCTGGAATGAAGCCTTTTACAGTTCTGCTCTCATTAACCTGATTTGCATATGTAAATGACCTCTTGCCACATGATAATGAGGTCTGCTCATGCAGAGATGTTCAGCATATAAGGAGAGGGTTTTCAGTGACAGAGCATTTTGGCCAAAGCAGCTGGTACAAGGACAGGACCAAGAAAGAAGTAAAGGCAGGATCCAGGGACAACAGGGCAAGGAAGCAGAAGGAAGCAAAAGAAAATCAAATGCTGCAGATGCTTCCTCCAAATGCCAAGGGCATCTGCAGTTCTTGTGCCTTGTTGGAGCAATTTCATAGTGGAGACTGTGAAATGAGAGCAGCTGGAGGACACTGGCAATTGGGAAGTGACCTGTGGCGTGGAGCTATGCGGGTGATAGCGGATGTCTGGCTATCGTGGAAGAGCAAGCACGTGGACTAGCATTCACTGACTGGTTTAAAGCAGCCTCTTCCAGCTATTCCTGTGAACACTACCACAGAGAGCTGGACACATGGCGATGGGTCAGGCCTTCTTAAAGAGCAGTCTCCAGTTTAATTATTTCTCTGTGATTACCTCCTTGCCACTGGCACACTTATCCAGGGGTGACACTTCTCATTTCTCATCCCTCATATGTGCTTAGCTTCTTCTCAGGAATATTTCATACCTATGTCTGACTTAGTGCATGTGGAGGCAAGACAAAATCCTTCCTAGGTTTTCCTCCTTGGATACCATGCCCCTTTTAGAGAAGAAATGACTGCTCATGTCCTGAGACGCCTGTCTTCCTACTTGCCATGTTTAACTCTTGATTCCTGGTCCTGCTACAGAACATTCAGCTGCTGAGGATTTGCTGACTCAGAGCTCTTCAAAACCTACCTGATCAAGCACCATCTTTATCCAGTTCAGAAAGAGGGAGTGATCAGTTCCACTCAGACTTGCACAGCTGTCTCAAGTAGGAATACAGCCCTCCTGTCTTTGTAAGGAGGAAACAGCCATAGAAGATGGTAGTTAATATCTGTTATTGGCAACAAAACAAAATATAATTGAGGGCTAACTCAGGATTATTTTTTTTTTGCATAAAACCTTGTATTGGTACATGGGAAGTGGTTGGTCTCTTTTTGCCACTGGAAAAATAATAGTAGCCAGTATCAAATATCCAGAGCCCTATTCATAGCTGGTAAGCCACCAAACTGAGGTTAAAAAAAAAAATAGTAGGGATGCACATCACAGTCAATAAATAAGAAGCTGTGTTGGTATCTTTGTGAACTAGCCAGAGTTAGTTAAATTAAGTTAAAAAAGCAGTGAAGACAAAGCAACTTGCATATTAGATTAATTTAGGACGTTGAATTCAAGCCTGTAAAGGAAATTAGTTCATCTCATGACTACTTTTGGTTCACTCCCACTCATACCGAAGCAAAGATAATGCATATGGGAGACAGAGAAACTTGACACACTTGTATTTCATTACCTGTCCACTGCTGACAGAAACATGCAGTGTGACTACAAGTAATGGTTAACTTCAAAGCAATAAAAACTGATTGTCGAACATGCCCCATCCTTTCTGCACATCAGCAGGCAGTTCCTTGGAGCAGCCACTGGCCCAAGCCAAACTCATCTGTGTTCCACCCTTCACAATGTGGTTATTACCAGAAGGAATGATGTTGTAATCCCTCCCCATCATGTCCACCAGCTTAAACATGAGATTCAATTTTACTGTAGTCACACTGTCAGTATAGTATTTCCCAATCAATAATATCATCCAGGCCCATGATTGTCCCTTCCGAAAAAGCCTTCAGGTCTGGACCCTAATTTTCTAAGCTTACATCCCAAAGCCCTCTCAACACTGAGTGCTTTTAACAAAAGCAACAGTCTTGCATATCTATGCTAATATTAATTTGTTTGGTGGTTGTAAGGGAAGTGTTGTAATGTGCAGAATGACCTACAAATGAGTAGTGTCTGAAGAGCATAGTGTGGGCCTGGTGGCTTATTCATATAAATAAATCAGAAGGATCAAGCAGAGCATGCAGGGTCTTTTGAGTGTTTCTGTAGAGCCTGTCTGAGCAGCAAGCCCTTAACCACACACTCAAGCAACCTCTGGGAGCATTCAGTCAATTTGGGCAACTAACAACCTGTCCTAAAACTGAGCCTGCAAGCATTTGCCATTCAGAAAAGGCTGTCAGCTATGCCAAAAGCTAATGGAAATTCTCTCTCATGTAAGGTGCCATCTTTAGAACACCTTTTGTTTAACTTTAGTTGTTTAGTAGGCAGGCATTTTGTAGGGGCTTTAATCAGACAAGAGGTTTATGAAGCTATTCTGAGAGAAGGCATTTAATTAATTCCAGACTTTTCTCATCCTCACTCTTTTGTTCAGCTTAGGTATATCATCTACATACCTATCTATAACAACTGAGGTAAAAATCCTATGAGGCTTCTAAGAAGTTTGGTTCATCTTTCATTAGACTGCAGCAGAACTGAACTATATCCTCTCACTGCTAGACATTTTTTGAACTCGGCTTTTCCCAGTCTCACTGGGGTATGTATGTGAGCTGGAAAGCTTCACAATGCATTAAGATTTCATGAGGGCCTAATTCTGTTTTCCCTTACACTGCCCTGAATCTTCAGCACACAGCGCTTCCACTTTGACGTAAGATAACTGAGAATACAGCAAGTCTCTGAGTAGCCAAGCTCCACTGCATGGACCATCTAAAAAAATGGGTGTTCTAACCATGCAACTTGTGATTTTTATCTTGAAGAGATAAAAGTTTAGTGTCATTACTGCATCCCTATTAGATAAGTGTTTTGGAGACAGGAAAGAGATTTTGGCTTATAGTAAAAACTTTTATTCCAAATGTGCTCTTTTCTTTGTTTTAACAAAAAAAAAAAAAAAAGCAGAAGGCATTTTGAGAGTTCTTATTTTGTTTTAAATGGTCAATGTCTCTTCATTATTTTGGCAGGGCTAGGCTGCATCTGGTGTTTCTGTATGAAGTCATGTAAGCAGGCACAGAATTCTCATCTTGTTCTGCCATATGTCAGGATCTAATTGCAGATTTTATGCTTTCACGGGAGGTACAAGCTCAGAACAGGACCTAGACATCTTGTAGACCTAGGACCAGCAAGCCCTTTTGCTCAACATACCATTAGTGGAAGAGTACACAAGACAAAACATAACATCATAGAATCAGTTCCCTGCCCCCGCAAATAGCTGTGAGCACCTCAGTTTCTCCTATTCCTGCCTGTAGCATACAATTTAGTCAGCAGGAAAATAGGTGCTGTGGTTTTAAGTAAAGTAGCTGATGAGAAACTGAGTAAATGGAGGAGTTCTTAATTAAGTAATTAGACAAATAAGAGGGGAGAGGATTATATGATACAAAATTATGAATAGAATAGAAAAAGTAGGTCAGGAATTTCTGTTCTCCCTATATCGTGACGCAAGAACAAAATAACATGCAATGAAGTTCAGAAGTGAGAAATTCAAAGCTAATGAGGGAATGGATTCATGTAACCCATAATTATCTAGTGGAAGCCTTTCACTTCTGGAAGTCCCTGATGCCAAGGATTTATCAAGTTTAGCACTGAGACTAAACTAGCCAGAATTATCAGAGATAACAACAGCTTTACAAAACAAATTAAACCTTGCTTCTGGTTTTAATCCAGTCTTAACTCTGAAAGCGAACTCCTTCAGCTTTGACACCTTCCTCTGAGCTATCTGGTAATGGCTGCCACCTGAGAGAGACCATTGTAGCAGAGAGATCTGAGTCAGCCTGGTGATTCTTGCACTTTTATACGCATCGTAAAGTCTCCTTTATGTTTGGTCTGGGGTGTGGGACAAAGTCCCACCCCAAGGATATTTACAGGCTAGGCTTGCTCGAAGAGCTACAGCTCCTTGCAAATGAACATGGCAATGAACACAGTTTCTCTGGCAGCCGTAGGAGATACCCAGCTGAAGGAGGATTCATCCCTTGCAACAACTATCAGCATTCCCAATGAGATTTTCAGAGGCATCCATGTTACCTGTCTTGGAAAATGGGCCATGTGTCTACTGATCTTTAAGCCCCTGGGATCCTTCTCATGTCACCAGGAGCTCAAAGATCTGAGGCCTCATTATTACTGCTGTTCCATCAGAGCAGATCTGCTGCAAATGCACATTTTTTCCGTACCTTGCATATTATTCCAGACATTCAAAGCCAACTCTCTCAATCTGACCCAAGTGTATTATGGTGCATTTAAATCTGATGTAAATCATAAATTTGCTGAGGACAAGCTGCTTTGTATTTTTAATCAACTTTTTGCTCATGTGCTTTAAGTGTGCTTAAGAGTTTTACACACTTTCATCAAAACCAGATGATTCGATTATTTTCTGTATTCATAGTACACCATTGTTTTGCCTGCATATTTACAGCAGCTATTAAAACAGATGAAAGTCATCATGTGCTTCAGAAGGATCAGGGTAATCACATCCACCAGTGAAACACATTAATTTTCAGCCTATTCCAGCAAGATATGCAAGAACAAAATCATCAAGAACCAAAACTGTTGGATATTGTTGGTTTACCTGGAGCATGGGGTTGGAGGTCCCTTATTGCCTGGTGGCATTTCTGTTGACTGAGGTGATGACAGAGATTCCTGTCATATTTGAATGAGAGCTACCTGATGAAACTGACAGTGACAATGACAGTTCAACTGGCACATAAACCCAGAGATTATTTTTGTGTTCCTAAATAAACAGATTTTCTTCGCTCCAGGAGAGAGCCTTCAAGGCTGTGCAGCTCTGGCATTTACTTACATGCACCTTCCTGACATGGACTGCTGAAATGTTACACAGTAAAATAATCTGCATTCTGTGTTAATATGAAAACATATTGTAGCTTAATAAAGGATAAAACAGAAAAAAAGCTTGAATGAAAACAACTCAAGATAAATCACATCTTGGTAAAATACTTAAGTGTTGTTAAAAGACAATGCCAGGCCAGGAAACAAACAGCAGCATAAAATTAGAAGGGCTGCAGCAGTTCAAGTAGAGACTCTCACAAGAATAGCAACTGTGGGAGCTCTTCAACCTGATACAGGCTTCTACAGACACATCTATAAAGATGTTAGTTTAGCCTGCAGGGTGTCAGGCCCTGGTCTTACAGTGAAACGAATGTATGCACTGACTTCGTGATACTTCAGCAACCAGTTATCTTAATTAAGTTTGTTCCTCCTGTGAAGCAAAAATAACAACTTTGATTACCATCTCCTGCAATATCACAGACTTTCACTGGAAAAAGCTGTAGTTACAGATTCAGTTGGGAAGGTGTCTGGCTAAGCACAACTAGTATACATGGTATGTCCCTGAATCCCACTTGGAAGATGCTAAATTCATGAGGCCAGATTTTTATGCGCAGCGTCATTATAGTGATAAGATTTCAGTCACTGCAAATGCCAACTAGTTTTGCATTCCACAGTGACTTTTTTCCAAACTTTGACCACACATGTAGTTCATGTAAGATGTTTTCATGTGAGATGGCTCATCTAAGAATTGATTCCAGCAATTCATTTCATTAGCAAAGTTAAATATAACTTTGTCAGTGTAAAGTGATACCTTCAGTAAAAATCAGCCTGCTCTAGAAAAAAATACATAAAGGAAACCTGCTTTAGAAAAATAATCTGTACTTTCTGAGAGGTTATCTCAACAAAGAGACAACAGAGTGGTAAATAGAGTGCCATGACCATCTTCTATAACCCTACGGTGAATTTCTGCCTTTCTGTATCCTCCTGAGTACATATTTGGTGATAACAGCTCTGTAAAATATTTGTAGTATCTTTGCTTTGGGCATCACTGATGTTATGTGCATAGACAACCATCTGTACCTTTTATTTCACAGAAGGCGCAAAAAAGGTAGTGCCTCTGTTGTGAGCTGCATTACTGGTGAACAGAAGACTCTCCCAGCACTTCATTTATGATTTCTAGTCCACATGGAATTCATTCATGTTTCCAGGATGCCTTGGAACTATGTCTAACCCCCAAAAATACAAAATATAGTTTCACAAACTAGTTGCTTATGTCTGTTTCGGTCAAGGAACAGGAAGAAAATAGCAGAGATAAGTGACATGGAAAAGCCACTCTAACCTTCAAATTGTGGCCCTTGGAAGATGCCTTGGAAAGAGGATGCTTGACAATGAGGAAAGTGCGTGTGCAACTAGAAAAAAATTGTTAACGATAAATTGAAAGACTTCACTAAAACACCATTTTACAGAGTCTTTGTTGCTGTCTGTCTGTACAAAAATACAAACATCCATGTGCATACAGGGAAAGGGAGAAATCCCACAGCAGTTTGGGGAGTTCAGTTACTCATTACAGTGCATTGCATTCACAGTTTTAACATGAAGTAATACAGTTTTGTAGAACTGCACTCCTCACCAGTGTTTCAAGATCTTCAAATGAGAGTCATCTACAAGAATATTATTTCTGGTTTCTAGACATGTTTAAGGAAGATTTTTGGAGTGAAGTAAAAAGGCAAAATCTTATTTTCCCTTGTTCATACGTAAGTGAAATCAGCTTTTCTCTCAAGTGCTACAGACAATCATGAACAGCTCAAAATCTCATCGATGGGCATGGGTTGTCCATTTCAAGAAAAGATGAAACAAGGGAGAGAGAGATGAGTGGGGCACAAATGTTTTATGTTGTTGTTTCTTTTTTATTTTATTGCTAGAAACTGCTGTCTCTTTACATTTTCTTCTCCTGAAAAAGAGGTTGCATTCAGTGGCTAAATCTGTCCTCTCAAGGGAGCACTCATTACTACTGCAGCAGCAGAGGTGGAGGCAGCCCAAGCCCAGAGTCAGTCTCAGGCAGTAATCGGTCCTTTTCTTAAGAACTCAGTTCCAACTTCTTGTTTTATGGCTATCTCATAACTAGAAAAAATAAATGAAGCTACAAGACTTAATGATAAATTATGATTAGCCATATAAAGCCAAGACAAATAATTAATTACTTATTTAAAGATTCGCCTAGCTCTGTGCAGCAGTGTTTATGCTAACTTCTTATACTGTTTTAATCTTCTTTGCTCTGATTCCAGGTCTAGCTTTGGAGTTCCCATAGGGTTTTGTTTTTCATCAGGATGTGGTGACAACACCCATTTTTTCCTAGCACAGAAACTTCCATCAGTCTTTGTCCTTTAGCTTTGCCCTATTGTCTTTTTATTCTGCTCATCTTCTGTACCACTGTACAAGCTTGGCAGGGCACTGGGTATATGACTTAAGACACAGCTCTGGATTCTTCCATGCTCCCTTTATTAAATGGAGCAGGATATTGAATTAGATCATCGTAACTGGCCTGGATGCAGCCTTCATTGTTAAGTTTGTCAGCTGTTCACATCTGGAGGAGTACTCCAGTGGCGTTGCTTCCAGGGTCTACCAGCCCACAGGCCATGTTCTTTATTATTTAGAGGCCTCATGTCTCTGTGCCAGTTCCCCTTCTCTGTTCCCTGGAAGCTGTTGTGCAAATGCAGAGTCTGAGCAGGTGCCCCAAAATGGGGGAAAATTTTAGGGTAAGTTTCAGAGATGGTCTCTCCTGGAAAGAGGTGTGAAATCAAACAATATAAGGAACTGGTAAGCAAATGCAGCCCACCTCCCAGTGCATAAGCATTTCATTTAGCTACAAGTGCTATGGCACCCCAGTAAAATTATATAATATGAATAAAAGCCTGGCCTTTGTCCAGTATTGAATAAATGTTAGCATTAGCTTAGTGTCATGTGTGCTTAGTGACATGCAGTACACATGCATGAACATAGCCCCAGCTCTGGAGACCTATGAATCTAGCAAAGTTTCATACTTTTTGTTTAGACATTTATGTGGCTGAGTTTGATTTAAGTCTTTCAGGTCTTTTTTGGAGGAGAGGGAAGGGGGTGTTCTTTTGTGGTGCTGGAAGGATCAGTAATATCTTGCCGTTCACTATTCTTACTGTGTTTTAGTAGTTGAACTTGCATTATTAGGCAGAACATGTAATTGGTAGAGTGGCTGAGGTAACAGTTCAAAATCCAGATTAAAAAAATCCCACTAAGGACAGTGGGTGGAACTGGTGGGCAGGTCTAACAACACTGACAGTCAGAACTCCGTATGCTGTCTCTCCTACCATCTATATTCATCACCCTCATAAAATGAGCCTAGCTAGCTGTGACGATAGTTGGGCAGCCCATTCTACAACTACAGAAGTTTCAGCTTTTTAACAAGCGCGTTTTCCAGGAGTCAGCACAGGGCTTGCATGGGTGAAGTGCAATCTATGTCACCCGTTCCTGCTAATGACCTAAAGGACTGTTCTTTCCCAGCAGAAGAAGGAAAAATTAATCTTCACCACAATTGTTCCATTTCTCAAACTTCTTTTCAGCAAAGATATAAATTGTGCCAAATATCTATCAGTTTTATGATGACAAGACCATCAAACTTGTTTCATTAAACACCCTCCCCCCTCTTACAACTGTCTAAACAAGATTTTTCCATTTAGTACCCTATCAATCCAGAGTTATGATTATTCAGTAACTGAGGGGATCTCTCGTATTTAAATATTAATGTTTGTGTAGTTATTAAAGTATTTGATGATTTGTCCAGGGGCACTGTAAAATTAAATATAGCATGTCATTTATGGTAATTCAGAGGAGAATAATAAAAAATCTTTTTCATTCTGGTTTTGTGTCTGGCTCTGCATGTTACTTTTACTGCTTATTTGATGGTTTGGGGAATTGTGTGTTTTTAAACCATTTTAAATGTAGGATTTCAGAGCATATTGTTAGGATCATATAAAATATTACCTTCCAAGTTATGACTTTGTATTGCTGTGTATGAACTGTTGTCTGACAGTTACACTGCTAAAGGGGAAGGCAGTTTTCCAGCAAATATTTATCATCTATTGGGTGTAGCAGTACAGTAAGCCCATAAATATTTTGGGAAGCTCACTTTGGTCCATGCTGCATCTGCTTTCAGAAATCACCTCAGCCTACCAGAGCAGAAATGTGTATATGTAATTGGGCTTTTCAAGTTATGTATATTTAAAGAACATTATTTAGGCACTCCACTGTGAATCTCTCATGCTATAAAGAGCAAGAGACAGAGAACAGAAAGGAAAGAAGCAGAGCAGCTTGTTTGAGCAAGCACTTGACTGGCATTTGTATGTGTACAGGTGTGCAGCTTCCTCATGGATAGGTTTCTGAGGTAGGATAATGGAAAAATGTGCCTATGTTTGGCCCATTCTGCGGGGAAACGTCTTTCTGACCATTTGAAAACAATAGGAGATAAAAATGACTTTCAGAAGGTCACTCAGCGCCAGGAATAGAAAGCAGGCCACATAAAACCAAGTCAGAGCACTTTTTATGAGACCAGACTGGTATTTCCTGCTGAAAAAAAAAAAAAAAAAAAAAAAAGAGTTAAAATCTTGAATGACTGCTTTTACTGCACAACAGAAAGGGTTTGATTGAGGTCTCCTTCAGCTTTTTCATATAGGTCAGTGTAAAATGATTCTGTGGCTCGTGATGGACAGCTGTCACGGGATATATCTCTTCTTGGTAAAAAGGTGTAGCAATCTATTACATTATTAAAAATATTCCTAGCAAACTGAGTTAATATAATTACAGTAGAAGCACTTGCTATATAATTCACATACATATATTCGTTCTAAGCCTGTTTTTAAAGCTGATCATAACTTTCTGAGTGTGTATGTGTGTCATATGGCAAAATTACAGTAAAGCAGCTTTGTTTGTAAATTGCAAGCATACAAAAGTCAGGACATTTATGTAGTGTCTTCAGTGTACCAATAATTCACCTGTCTTCTGAATACTCAGTACAGAAAAACGCTGTAATCCATGTTAACTGTGATGGTAAGATATTAAGTACATTTTTTTTTCAATGGCTTAACTGGAAACACTTCACAGGAGGTTTGGAATCCTCTTCATGTAACAGCAATTTAGAGAATTTTAATTAAGGATGTATATGCATGCAAGACATCCAGATTACAGCTACAATCCAAAGCCCACTGCAGGCATTGGGAAGACTCCCTTCAAGTACATGAATTGCTTGATCAAAACCCAAATGCTTGCACTGGAACTAACACACAAACTAGGGTTACCACCTCTTTCAAAGGACAGATTAATCTGCACAGACCTCAGTGCTACCACGAGACTCCTTTCCATTTAAAATGGGCTCATATATTTTTACATTACACCTTGGAACGCAGTGTGGATATGCACAGTTCTCATGCACGTGCTGTCTGAAAGGGCTGAAGCAGCAATATGGCAAAGTATCTGTAGCCTCAGGAGTGGTGTGTGCAGAGGGCTTCACCATGAGCACCGAAGAATGGAGACCACATCAATCAGAGACAAATGTCATATGTAAGTCTTTGCTCCTTTTTTGTGTTTCAACTGGGTCTTAAGGAACATAGGCAAACACAATGAGTGTTTTACCTGAACATGAAGCCAGAGTGAAGCTACTCATGCACAGGACTAAAAGAGCTGCAAAGCACAGAATTGGGGTCCATGTATGGAGACCACAGAAAGTTAGTGTAAGGAGACCATCCTCACAAATTCTTGTAAAATAGCCAAGAGACACAGCGCTTTCATCACAGAGTTTGAAAAACAGATGCTCTTACAGACTTAGCACTGCAACATCTATCAAATAGCTCTATCAAAACACACCTATCATCTTCTGTCTTGGCACTTCACTCCTGTCACCTCACTTCACTGTCACCACATGCATTTCTCTTCAGAACCAAACTGACTTCAGTTTCTCTCATCCATCATGATTTCATATGGCAAATTAGAATCCTTAGCTCTAATCTCATTTTTACCAAAAGTGAAATGCTTTTCATCCTATTTTCTTACGAAGGTATTTTCCTTGTGCTTCTACAGCCACATGTCAAGAAGAACTTAAGATAAGTCTGTCTAGTTATTTTGTCATCCTCCTTCAAATCATTCTCTTGTTGTGATGACTAAAAAAATATATGAGAATGGTTAAACAGCTGGTGTGCTATGACCACCACTTCTTATAGTAATTGTAATCCTCTCACTGTAACCTCATGATGTCTCTGTCTCTTTGTTACATCCATCTGTTGTTTCTTATCATATACTTGGACTGCAAAATATCTGGGATAGGAACCAGCCTTTTTTACTCACACACAGGAATGAGCTCAGTGCCTTGCACTCCAGTATCTCAACCACCATCACTGATGGGATCCCTGACTGTTACCTCAAGCACAGCTAAATTATGTTTTTTTTAGAAAATGGATTGGAAGAGAATTATACAGACTTAGGTGATACATCTACTCTGTTTTCACATTTATGTCACTGTATAATATTCCAGATACATAGATACAGGTCATGTATCAGACCTCAGTGTATTGTTAAAAACTTATTGGAATGTGGTGCGCCATTCTATACTTTGAAAATTTGGATAATAATTCTCAAGGATGTTGAAAGAATTAGTTAACAAACTGGTATTTAGAAAGTGCTTTGAAGATTAAAAGAGAAAGAGCTACCTAAATGTGCATTTTTATTATTAATAATAATAATCCATATTTGTTCAAACTTGTCAGAATCACTAAATATGCAAAATCTACGCCTTTTTTTTTTTAACATAGCAGTAGAGCTCTATGCATGCCAAGAAGGACTCTCTGATGCTTACTTTGACAGAAGCGTTTCCCCATCAGCATGCACCCCTCCTCCTGCTACTTACATATACGTGAAATGATCAGTAGGTGTTACTCAAACTTTACATCATTCTCTTTGTAGCCTCTAGAAATGTCACCATGACCAAAGGTTACCAAAGCAGTACTGTCTTTTCTGTTGTAATTAGAGCTATACTAACCCCAAGCTGTGATTCAACAGGTACAGAAGAGATCTGCTGTTTCAAGAACTCCTAGGAACAGGCAGGCAAAAAGTCATCATTCCAAAGACACAATTTCAAGTGCAACAATGGGGGAATGATGGCATTGTAGCATGCGTCATTCTCAGCAGAGGGTAGGTGATACAAAGTTAAATGGTACAAAAAAACCAAAGAAAGACCATTTATAGCAAAGTATGCCCCATCTCCAGAGAGAATTGTCCCCTTTGAGCCCTTTCCAGCTTCTGCCTCCTGCAACCTCTGCAGCCATGGCCTTGCAGCTCAAACTCCCAGGAGAGCTGTTACTCTCAGATGGATGTGTCCCCAAAGGGCAGTGATCCAAATGAGCTGTCCCTCTGCCTCTTCTATTCTGAAGTTCGGTGTACAGGCATAGGGAAGTTCTGTGTGGAGGATGCGCTTTTCTTTATCAGCTGCATTTAAGCTCTAAACCTGGTTAAGCACCCTTGGTACTTCCAAAAAAGTGCATATGACTGTGGTGTGCTGCTATGTAACTGGGTAGCAGTTGGCATTAGCAGACGTAAGTTGTCTAGGCTAAAGCTCAGTGATGAAACAAGCTAATGGAAATAAAATATATTGATTAAAATGACATGTTTTGCCCTACCACCATATTATCATGACAGGAGCACTGTAGTAATTTCCATTCACAGACAGGACAAACACATCTACAGAGCCATAGAGGAAGTTACAACACACATACTGGGTATGAAGAAATGAGTTGATCAAACCAAATGTTGGAGTGAGGACAGATCAAATGATGCCACATGGAAAATTACAGTTTGGAATGAAAAAGTGGTCCATTTAACAGTACATAAAGTATCTGTAATACACATAAAATCAGCAGCTAGCAGATGTTTTCTGACACAGTGCATCTGCATGAAGCTGGGGTGTATTCCGTTCCACTGTAAAGGCAATACACAGAGCAGATATAACAGCAGACCCTCCAGACAGATGAAAGCAGCCCTGCCCTTATTTAATAACAGTAAGCAATAACTTGTATTAATTAGCAATCAGGAATTAATGATGGACTCAGATGCAGTTGTGGGGGGTATCATTCAAAGAAAGAAAAACCTCTCATCCACTGGTAACAGCTAAGATGAGGAAAACAATTTCATGACAGGCCCTGTTTGATAAGATCTTGCTGAAAATACCAACTTGGGGTTGTTAAAACTCCCTATTCACACTCTGTGGCCAAAGCAATTTCTTTTAAATCTTGGGAAAAATTTCTTCAGCCATTTTAAGTCTGCAGAAATGCAAACAAAAATATTTTTTCTTCATTTAAAAATAATAGTGTGCATTTTCATAGAGGTGAGTTTTGAGAAAGCAACTGTCCCGAGTGTGGTGGTTGATTTAAAGAATTGATCCATCACAGACATTTTTCTTTCCTGAGCTTACTTGTAAGCTTGGAGCTAGTGGAGGAAAATACCAGCCTTCTCTGGTATTCTAAACAGCCGTTCATGCCTATCCATGACACAATATAGGCCACTCACAGTAGACAGTGCAGGTTTTCACAATTTGATCTTTCTTCTTCAGTGGTTTTACCAAAAGTAATATTTAATGAGAGAGTTAAAATGTCAGAATTAATGCTTAACTGGCCATGATTACCGTAACTGATGAAAATATGGAAATTGTCAATATTTTGAATTACTTTAGGTCATCTGCACACTCAGGCAGAGGCCAACATACCAGTATGATGGAGGTTATCTTAAAGTCCACCAGGACTTGGGACAAATGAATTTATTTCAATTCAACACCTGAAGGCTGAAGCCAATTGAACAAAGCCTGACTCGACCAAATCCAGTCAAGAAGCATCTGTTCTTGGACACAGTCAGGCCATGTGTCTGTGCCTTCCAAGGATTGTCTGCATTAGGGAAGGAGACTTTAAAAGCTTCTGTCATGCAAAATACAGTTCTTTCACTGCAGACTAGAGATAGGGTGTTTTCTTAAGCCACTGTATGTAATGATTTTTAAGATTCTCAGCTGTTTTCAAAGCCCTTTGTGGGACAGTTCATAGTTAGAAATCTCTTCAGTCTACGCTAACATGACTTCTCAAAGCACCTTTCTGCAACAAGAATAAGAGGTGTCTGAACAGGAAGCAGAAAGCTGAATATGCAACTATGTCTCTTAAAAACACTGGAACATTCACAGATCTTCCTGCCATGGGTCCACTTTTTGTCCAAGAGGCACAATGGCAATACAGTATGGTAAACAAATACAATGCTAACTGAAAGATATAAATGAAAACAAAAGTAAAATTATGTACCTCTGTGCGGAATTGTTAAAGTATATTAGACATCATGGAGGTAAATTGGATATAGCTGCCTTAACAGATACCATGGATTAAGTTTTACCTGACGGTTTCAGAGCAACAAAGAAAAAGCAGCTTTAAAATGGGGGGGACACACCCCAGAAAAGGTTGCCAGAGCTAGCAGTGAAAAATGAGTATATGTAGAAAGCTCTGTTAAACCCAGCTTCTTACTAACTTTTTTGGTTTGGACAACAATCCCCCACTTCCCCAGCAGTGTCTGCAGTGTTGCCATTGTTGCACCGGCTGCCAATTCCCAATTACTTCTTTGTTAATAGAAAATGGAATTATTTTTTCTCAGGACTCTTTATTCTTATTGAGTGTGATTTACTGTAGTGTTACTGAGAAGGTCTCATTGTCACCTGATCATATTTTTTCACAACCAGTGAGATTACTGACAGGGAGAAAGCTGTTCATTCCAAGCAACATTTGGTAATAAATTGATTGCTGGCTGAATGCTGATACTTTACGAAAAGAGCAATCAATGAAATATCTGCCACTGCTCAGAGTCTTACATTAGAAAGGCACACAAAATAACCAATAAATGATTACACATGATGACTGGGCTGGACTGTGGAATCAACTTCGACACACACAGGACACACAACTTAAGACACACACAGTTATTTTCACACGCTTTGAAAGCCACAGTCTAAACCACACTGATTGTGTGATGACCATGTATAATAAATGGGTTGTTAAGAAGCATCTTGCTCAATCTCATTTTAAGCCCAGCACACTCAGTACTGTTTGCACTCACAGAGTAATAGTTATTTTTAACAATCGCTAATGAGCTGAAACATCCCACCCCCCTATTTCACATTTAGGATTCCTTTTCAGATCTACTGTTTCACTGCCTTCACAAATTCAGGAGACCCCTGGGAGATCTCTTCCATGCCCTGCAACAATGCCTGCAGGACATACTGCTGCTCTTCCCCTGGCACTAATTCCACTAACATCAAGGGACGTAGAAATGGAAATGCACCAGGATATGAACTCCACATCAAGAGAAATAAAGATGGTGTGAAAGATCTTGTCTTACCCCTGCCTCTCTCTCTAAGCCATTGAGAGCTTTGCTCAAACAGCACCTTCACTCCTGAATGACGAAACAGGCTGTGAGACCATCTGCCACCCCCCAAACCAGGAGGCTACAAGAAGAGTTCCCTGGTGAACATCCCAGACACGGATCCAACTGCTGTATCAGGGCACAAGAGGAAAGACACAATCTCTACCTGCTGCTGTGAGGATTCACTTGTTTACACTTCCCTTCCTGGAAGAAAAACTACAGAAAAATTCCCACTTAATTTTCCTCTCCCTTTTACTCTGGAAGTTGCAGTCAGTGGCTCAGTGTTCAAGTGGAGACCAGTAACAAGTGGTGTCCCTCGGGGGTCAGTGTTGGGACCGATCCTATCCAACATATTTGTTGGCAATACAGACAAGTGGGATTAAGTGCACCCTCAGGAAGCCTCCTGACAACACTAGTTATGTGGTTTTGTTGATACGCTGGAGGGAAGGAATGCCATCCAGAGGGACCTTGACACACTTGTGAGGTAGGATGATGCCAGCCTCATGAAGTTCAGCCAAGCCAAGTGCAAGGTCCTACACCTGGGTCAGGGCAAGCCCAGACACAGCTACAGGTTGGGTAGAGAAGAGATTCAGAGCAGCCCTGCAGAGAAGGACCTGGGGGTGTTGGTCAAAGAGAAACTGAACATGAGCCGGCAGTGTGCACTTGCAATCCAGAAAGCCAACTGTATCCTGGGCTGCATCAAAAGGAGCGTGACCAGCAGGTCAAGGGAGGTGATCCTGCCCCTCT